>JAJPUD010020793.1:0-17819 GCA_023553655.1 Myrmecobius fasciatus | reverse complement strand
TTGTTGGTTTGAGGGGAGGTTAGAGGAGGTTACAGAGAATCCTGTCTGATCTCCGCCACCATGGCTCCACCCCCGGAAGGAAGTCCATCCTTAATTGCTAACTTATGAAAAAAAATTAAACCGTTAATTAAATTAGAGGAAAGCCTAGAGAGAGATGATTAAGGATCTTAGAGTAAAAAATTGTTTTCCTATCCTGACCAAAATTAACTGAAGCAATTTGTGTTCAAGACCACTAATCTAGAAGAGATGAGTCAAATACTTTGCACATGAGTCACTTAAAGCCCACAACACTAATAAATATGATCTGAACCAGATTAAAATATAATTGAAAAATATTGAACAAAAAATAAAAATACAATAAAACATAGATAACATTAATATATGGTTTTCTATGTCAACATGCACCCCACAGGGATCTTTATACACTATGTATATTTCTTTTTCAAATTAGACAATACTGATCTAGAAGATACTTTTCTGAGATGAATAGTAATAAGGTGGTAATAGCATAGTCAATTTAAAGGCTAATGCTATATTATGCGGGTAATTATGAGAAAGACTAAGATAAATATATTTAAAGAAAATAATCAAATCACTTGGAAAATAATGAATAAGGAATATAGCTACAATAAATAAAGAGAAAAGGAAAAGACAAAGGAAGTTTATAGAAGAAACAAGAAAATGAATGGATTTCTTACTCCCTTAATATACCCTGTCTCTGGCAGTATATATACATTAGGTAACATGTTATCCTATTACTACAATTATAACTCCGATGTGGTAATAATGTATTGGTTGAGATTTATATTTTTTAGATTAGCAGTAATATTCAATAATCATCACTAATATAGAAATATATGTTCATGTGCTATTTGAGTCTGGTGATATTTGTAAACAGTATTATTCATATGAGAAGGTCATATAAAGTCAAAACTACTTGTAATTCTATTTCTTGAACATCTTTATTAGTGGGTGGTCTGGGAAGAGATTACACAATTGTTCATCCTTCACTCTAATAGTGGAAGAGAATATTAATAGCAAATAGTAAATATAAAAATTTTAAAAGAGGAATGCAAAAGAAGCAGCAAGGGGACAAGGTTAGCCTAATCTCTTATGTTTCATAATGTGCAACTCCATTTCAACCATAAATATTACATTAACTTAAATTTATAGAGCACTTAAGTGTCTTTAAGACAATTTCACATATCTCAAATGAGAAAGGCAAGGTAGATGTTATCTCCATCTCACAGAAAGAAAGAGAAAGAAAGGAAGGGAAGAAGGAAAGAAAGAGAAAGAAAGAGCAAAAGAGAAAGAAAGAAAGGAGGAAGGAAGGAAAGAAGAAAGAAAGAAAGAAAAAGAAAATCAGGCAAAGGAGCTGATTTTTCAAAATTCTCATTTACACATGACTAGAAAACTGGTGCAAGTGGGACTGGACAGAGAAGTGTGCTAGAGACTACCCAAAATTATTAAATTTTCAGCTAGAGCATTAAAACCTCAGAAACTGGTTTGATTTATTTGTTTATTTGTTTTGCTTTTCTTTGCTTATTATATAAATTTTAAAAAGGAATGGAGAAAAGTTTTATTATGCATAATAAATTTGAAGTAGATTGTGCATAAACTTCCTCAACTCCCCTTCAAGGGCCAATTGTTAACATTTATTATCAAACCTCAGAACTTTAAGCAAATCTTCTGAATTCTACTGTTTATTTGACCATTCAAAATTATCTTTAGTTCAAATTCGAATTTATGATCCCCAAACCAAAAGAATCTGTAGCACACTTTTGAATATAAAATTCAATTATATTCTTTATCTAGAGTTTAGTATGGGGCAACTAGGTAATGCAGTTGAGAGAACACTGACTTTGGAATCATGAAGCCTCATCTTCATCGATTCAAATCTAGCCTCAATACCTATGACTTGTATGATTCTTGGCAAGTCACTTAAGCCTGTTTGCCTTGTTCTTTATCTGTAAAATGAACTGAAGAAGGAAATGACAAAATCACTTTAGTATTTTTTCCAAGAAAATCCCCAAATAGGATCTGACACAACCAAACAAAAACACAATTCATTAGAATTATAATTTTGCATAGTTAACACAAAGTTTATTTTGGAAAGGTAGATTGAAAATGATTATATTTAGTTGAGGAAAAATATCATACTATTTAGCTCCAACCTAATGGATTCAAGTTTGTCCATACCCAAAATTTCTGTGACCCTAGAAACTTTGTTTTTATTATTATTATTATTACTAATGTATTTATTTTCAACTTTAATGCAAAATAAGAAAATATTAAAAAAAAAGAAAAATAGGAAAAAAAAATTGTCGTGTCCAGCTGATCAGAGAAGATTCAAAAAATATAATAAATTTCCACTACATGAAAGCATATATGATAATAGAAGATATTGTATTCATAACTGTTTATCTTTCCTTTGCACCCTTGTAGGTTTTCTTTTGTTTGCTACACATTTGTTATTTTATTTATTTATGCACAGATACATTTATGCACCCATGTCTATATACATACCCATATATGCCTGAGTACATTCACACATTCACATATACTTACATCTATATATGTACACATATATGCATACACATACATCTAAAACAATATTAATATGGCTGGTATATATTGTAGATTTCACTCTAGATTAAAACTTTTAAATTTGACTTTGTATGAAATCAATAATTATTACCCCTAATTTGTTTCTAATAAATTATGCACCTGATCATAGTTATTGTGTTGGTATATATCACTTATTTCCTATTCCTGCTAACTCTTCTACTTTACTTTTATTCCTTAATTTTATCTTGCTGTTACTAAACCTCCATTCTGCCCACCCACTATGGATCGCTCCCTTATTGTCTCCCTTCACTTTTTGTTTTTCTCTTTATTCCATTCCCTTCTCTGACACATTCATATAGAATAATTACTATTTCTTTTTCCTAGACAGTTTTACTTTTTAAAGTCATAGCATACTTAGTTCTGCACCAACTTTTTTGTTAACTTCCCAATTATTAATATTAATCTTAAACATATGCTTTACATTTACACATATAGAACATGAACAGTTTTGTCTAGAGTGGCTTGAAATTAGTCTTTGATATTAGTTCATATATGTTAAATTTTCTATTGAGTTTAGGTTTGTTTGAGACAAAAACCTGAAAAATCTGACACCTCATTGAATGTCCTTTTTCAAAAAATCAGTATCATACTTAATTTTTTTTGATATAATATTTTTAGCCACAATCCTAGTGCTTTTGTTTATTGATAGTGTTGCAGTCTTTTATGGTAGCCACTGATAAATCCTTTGTAAGTCTAATTGTAGCTATAGCATATTTAAATTGTTTTTGTTATTGCTACTTGTAAAATTTTCTCTTTGATCTGCAAGTTTGAAAATTTAGCAACAATATTCCTTTTTGTTTTCCTTGTAGGATCTCTTTGGGGCAATAATTATTAGATTTTGTCTCTTTCTACTTTCCCCTCTTGTCCTATCACTTCAGGATAATTTTCTTTCATCATTGCTTACATTATTGTGTCAAGGTTCCTTTTTTAGTTCTAGCTTTCAGGTAGTCCAGTTATTCAGATGTTTTCTCTTCTTGATCTGTTCTCCCAAATTTGTGTTTTTTTCTTATAGGATGCTTCATTTTCTCTCCTATTTTTTAATTGCTTGGTCTATTATAACTTCACTTGCTTCCCATTGCCCCAATTCTAATTTTCAAAGCATCATTTTCTGTTTTAAGACTCTGGATCTCCTTTTCTAGTTAAGTGACTTTTTTTAACAATCTTGTTTTTCTTGATTTGTTGCTCTATTTTTCTTTCAATCTCTCTCTTTTGGTTTTTAAAGTATTTTTAAAATTATGATATAAATTCTTTGGGGGCAGATAACCATTTAACATTACTCTTTGGGGGTAAGACAGAGGTTTTTTTTTTTTTTATTTCAGTTCCTCCTCTGAAGATGAGCCCCAGGCTTCCTTATTACCACAATAAGTTTCTATGATTGGATTCTTTTTTCCTTTGCCTAATTATTTTTGAGAAGTATTAGCATAAGTATCTCTAATCATGGGGATGAGTACATGATGCTTCTAGCTTCACTTCAGCTCTACCCTCTGATCTGTAACCCCAAACCAAGAGCTCCTCCCTCCTGTAAGTACCCACAGCCAGCAGCATCCTTGCCCCCCTGCTTCTGCTTGCCAGGTGTGCTGCTTCTTTCTAGTACAGGGCTTCTCAGCAGCACAGCTGGGTCTATCATTCCTAATATGCCAAGGTTTCCCAAATTCAGACCCCTCAACTCCACATGCAGAAAGTTCCCGTGGTTCCTGCTGAGACTCCAGCCACATCCAGCCTGCCCCAGTGGTCCCTACTTGAAGTTTCTGTAGAGCTACCTAGAGATATTTGCACTTCACACAGATTAACCCCTGGGCTGGGGGATTTCTTTGGGTCTTCTTGGTTGTCCTAGGAACACTCTGTTCTGCCCCAAGACTTACTTGTTTTTTGTTTGTTTGTTTGTTTTTGTTTTGTTTTGTTTTGTTTCGTTTTGTTTTGTTTTGTTTTTAACCAATCTATGTTCACCCTGAGGGGAAAATCTGGAGAGCATGGAATATTCTTACCTATTCTGCCATCTTCCTCTAAGAATTCTGGAGATGGCTATGAGGTAGTTTCGGTTCCCCCAGATCCTAGATCCACCCCAAACCGTCCTTGTTTTAAGTTACCACATCCAAGCTTTTTGTATTTTGATTTCTCGTTTGACATATATGTGGTTTATGGGGCACCTTTGTCTAAATCATTTATAATGTAAACTTTTCAGAGTCTGGTGGAGAGGGAGGAAATCCTCCTTTACAGGCTAACTCCCCTCTAAAAAATGACCTAATATATTTCTTTCTAAAATTATTTCAGATTTTAGGGTTTGTTCTTGTTAACAATAGAAAGCTGAGTTCAAGCCCTGTCTTTAACACAAACTGACTATAACTTAACTTCTCAACACTTTCACATTATAAACTGAAGAAAAGGTATCACAGAGAGTATTTTATCCCCACAAAATGAAAAACAGCATATCAAAAAAAAGAGTTTATTTTTATTGTATTTTAATTGTTTTGAAATGACATTTGTATATCATAATAATCTATTTATTTTTAAAAAGTGATTCTAGAGATTTGACATAAATTTCAGACTTAGTGAAAAATGAAAAGTTAATGGAAAAATCCTTGGATTTATGTTCTGAGGCTTTGGTTTGAAATTATGGCTCTGCTACTTAATTCCATTCAGCAATGTAACAAACATGTGTCACATATTGTACTATCCCTTGGAGAAATAAAGACACACTCAAAATAAATATTTCTTGTTTTCAAGAAACATTCATCCAAGGAAGGCAAATAATATATACACATGTATATAAATAAAGGATTATTTGAGGTAGAAATAAAATTGGGAAAGAGTTGGGAACAAGAAAGGCTTTGAAGTGGTTCTTAGTAAAAGCCTGAAGGTAGCTAATCAATTTTTTTAAAAGCATATTGATATCTTTTGGTTTTGCATCATCTTTACTTCTCTGTAAAAGTATTCCCCTAATCAAGGCAATTTTTTAAAAGAAAAAATAAAGCAGTTTAACCAAACAAACTAATCCATTAATTAATTTACTGGTGTATGCAATGTTCACAGCTTTAGCTCCTCACCACTGGAAAAAAAAAAAGGAGAGAGATATGTTTTCTAGTATCTTCTATAAGACAAAGACTGATTATTATAATTGCACACCATTGAGGTTCAACTTTGCCATTGTTGTTTGTGTTGATGTTGTAGTAATTTCATATGTTGTCTTCCTGATTCTTACATCCTTTTGTATCAATTACGTCAGTGGAATATTCTAAGAAACAGACCTGAGGAAGTAGTGCCCTTTAGGCGCAGAAAATATTGAAAAGATACCAACATAAAATATGATTTGTCAAATATGGGAGTATGAAGGAAGACATCAGTTTGATTAGAATTTTGAATGCAAGAAAGGAAGTGCTATAAAATGATCTACTGTGGAAGGTGAGAATTAGATTTTAGATTCAAATTCATGGAGTAAGGACCCAGTTTCCAATCCTTGAGTTTCTTTGCTGTTGGGAAATTTGGGAATTCTAGTGGATTTGAGCACATTAAGCTGTAGTTTTTTGTTTTATTTTGTTTTTCCTGAGTTAGAAGACATGGGTTCAGATTCTATTTCTTTTACTCCCTATGTGACATTGGAAAAGTCACAGTCTCACTGGACTTTATTTTTCTCACCCATAAGTTGAAGGGGTTAGATGACATAAATTACATAAAATATTTATGCCATTTTAACATCTATAATCTTTTGATTGAAATTTAAGACTTCTAATGATATTGTCACCCTTTCTTTCCAGTATTATTTGAAATTTAAGACTTCTAATGATATTGTCACCCTTTCTTTCCAGTATTATTTATATTTTTTCTTTCTAATCACTATTCTCTCCAGACAAACTGGAATGCTTATATTCTCTTTCAAACAGCAATAACTTACAAATTTGCTGATATTATTCTAATTGAATGGAATATAGTATTCTAACTATATATTTCCTACTTATTGAATTCCTATCCATTTAAGGGCCAATTTAAATTCTGTCTACACTAAATTTAGAAACTAATTGTATCAGTCACCTCCCCCCAAAAATCTTCTTGACATCTGTCCTACTACTACTGCCATGCTTCTCCCCAAATGGGCTCTACACTGGGCCTCAAATCCAGAATCCCTGGAGAAGTTATTGTACTCATCTTTAGCATAAAATTGTTGAACAAGGTTACCTCCATTGTTACAGATTTCAAGAAATCTTGAATGATTTTGTTGAATGGATAGAAGATACCATATTGAAAAAAATCTTTTAAAGGAAGTATTCTTAACCTAGAATACATAAAATTGATGGAAAGAAATTATATCTTTATTTTCACTAACAAATGATTGTTATTATTTAATTATGAATATAAGCAACAAAACATTATTCTGAGAAACAACCAATGGGTTTCATTAGGGACAGTGACAGAAAACAAATTAAATTTTTTTTCTTTATTGAAGGGATCAGCAAAGTTGCTTTTTTGTTTATTTATCTGGTTTTTCTTTTTTCTGTAAAGGGCAAGAGAGTAAATATTTTATGCTTTCTGGACCAAGAGGCAAACTTGAGAATTTATGATACTTATATAACAAGAGAAAACAAATTTCCACAGGTTTTTTTTATTATTTAAATATAAACTACTAAAACAATAGAGTAAATTTCAATAATATAAATATACTAATGAGAAGAATGGAATTTCAGAGGGAGTAGATATCTTTTTTTGATCACATCAATGTTAGTGCTTCCTATTAATTGCAAAATTGATTGCAAATATTCATCTGTTAATTCTGATCTACTTGGAGATTTTATCATCTTTAAAAATGTCTTTTCACACAATTATTGCCAAATACTGGCATAAATTCCTAAGCATATAATTTGAATTGAGTATATTCATCCTCTCAAAGTTTTCATGGAATACTGTTAGATTTTTCTGGTTATATTTGTTTTTACTTGTGATTACATTGTAGATTGAACACTTTCAATTGATGATTAGGTGGAAACTCTTCAATTGTGCAATTAACTGGATTTGGTAATATGGAATTTCAATTTGCACTTTCATCAAGGTCCAATAAAAATGCTATTACAACTATAGTTTGAGCTGAGAATATGTCTGCTGCAAAATTTTGTAGGAATAGAGATTTTGTTTCTTGTTTTAACTTTTTGATGACATATATGTACAAAGCAGCTGGACATTACTTGTCATTAAATTAATATTAGTTATTATCCCAATGACTTCATTGTAACACATTTCTATAGAAGTGCTCTTTTGTCTCAGAGTTTTAGTTTGAATTCATTAAGAAACATCATTAATTCTGTCATCAAAACTAATTTCCACATCCACTCAGTGTTTGATTATTGTGACTAAGGACAGTTCTCATTTAGGAAAATTTCAATTTCATCCCTAAGCTTAAAAAATTGTAACATTTATTTTTCTTGTTTTTTTTTTCTTTTCTTCTTTTGGCATGATAAGTATATACTGATAATTTGTTTCTTTTTTAATGTTGTAGTTAGGCATATTTTTAACAGTGTCACTGATTCATTGTAGAGGAAGTTGAAGTACAAAATTATGCCATTTATGGCCTCTGCTATTACTCATTTTCACTTTCTTAGCTCAAAAGTAGTCTTTAAATGTAAAAATAAAAAAGCAAGGTTGTGTTCCAATAACATTTTATTTAAAATGTAAAAAACTTTTTTTTAATTTCATTGACTATACAAAAACTGGTGGGTAGCCAAATTTGGCTTATGGGCCATTGTTTACCAGCCCTTGTTTAAGATATGCTGCCAAATACAATTCTTTCATAATTCAGGAAAAATAAAACAATTGAACCATTACATTTTTCCTTAATTTTTATACATTGTTAGTTATCTACTTGGAATATTGTTTATAAAAGGTATTTTCGCTTGTAATAATCTCATTGAAGATTTCACTAATGAATGAATGAATGATGCTAAGAAAAAATTATGTATAGATGGAAAAAATTGTTAATTTTTTCAGTCACATGTTGAAGTTAAGTAACATGATTCTTTTTTTCCTCCTATGCCTTTAGAATCTTTTCTTCCTTAAGATGACTTGGTAATCAATCCCCCAAATGGTTACACAATTGTTTGTCTTCCAGCACAAATTTATTCCATGCACTCGACATAAAGCTGAATGTTTTACCTCCACAAAGTCATATTCCAATGCCTCAAGTACCATTAAAAATAATAGAACTTTTTTTTCTCTTTTCTTTTTTTGTTTGGACTAATAAATATGCATGGGTAATTTAGTTTTTTTTTTTTTTTAATGTTGCAGCTATGTCATAGTAGTGACCATGGATTCTTGAATCCTATGTCAAAGTTACATGAACTCCATTTTTGGAAAAGTTTCTAGTTTTGGAAAAGTTTCAGAAACATACCTGAGAATTTTACTTTCTAAAGAATAGCCTTGCTAAGTACAGAGAGCTTTATTAGCAGTAAGCTTGCCAGAAAGTGAAAAAATCTTTGTGACAATCCAGGAAATTAATTAATACACAAGAGTGCCTTGTTCTGTGAGACTTTAATCTGCTCCTGCAATAATGGTGCCAGAGTGGCCAAAAAAATATAATTAATTAAATAAATAAATAAAGAGGCAGAAGATGCTAAGTATGGACAGTTTGAATTTTTTTCTAGAGATTTTTAATTTAACCATTGTATTCTAAAAATGAAATTGTTATCCACTGAACAGTGGGTATATGAATATAGGATATGAATCCTGCTTAAAAGATTAGGAAAAAGAAGGAACATACAAGGTACACAGGGACACCAAGCTGAGTCTAGAGTCAGCCTCAAAAATTTTGAGCCATATTTCCATTTATGAAGCAAAGAAACAAGCATTTTAAGTACACTCTGTGTCTGGTGCTATGCTAAGCCCTTTACAAATATTTCATTTGATTCTCACAGCAATGCTGGGAAATAGGAATATTATTATCCATATCATACTGTTGAGGAAACTGAGGCAAATATAACTACTAAACTTCTCACAGTGGAAAGGAAAGATCATTTTAAAAGGAGAATTGGTTCTCATATTGCAGTATTCATGATAATATTTACAGAAAGACAATCTGAAAAGAAATTACTTATTTCCTAATATCATTTGCAAAAGATGAGGAGCTAGAAACATTTTTAGGAAAAACTTGATAATATTAATCAAATAAATCAATATTATACTTTGATTTTTAGTGACATCACTTCAAAGGATGAGAATAGCTAAGAATGATGATGAAAAATATCAGAATGCCTAGATCAGTACTTAGGAATGAAAGAAGGCATAGATTTTTAAACTATACAAAAAACAAACTTTATATCATAAGTACTTTATTAAAATGGTAGCAAACAAGGGAAAGCACAAAAAATGAAATTGCTTGTACTTTAACAGATAAGAAAAACATTTATTACTTATGTAGGTGACAGTCTTAAGTTAACTATCAGCATATTGTCAGACCACCAACCTGTTTCAACAAAGATCAGAATTTGTAGAGAAAAAAAAACAAAAATAAAAGAATAATAAAAAAGCCATAGTGTTTTGGTCATTGGAACAACTTTATCTTGGGCTATTTAAACAAATTATTGATTGAGAAAATGAATCGTGGATAATTTAAATGGAATCAATGCTAATTATCCATTGGTAAAATGTACAAATTTAAAATGTAAAACAATAATCATTAGAACAATAGTCAGCCTAAAATAAAATTTACTGCATAAATAAATATTTGGTTTACTTACAAAGAAGAGAAAGATGGAGGCAAGAAATGGGTACAGTTTAAAAGATAAACATGATTTGTAAAATCTCATTCAGAAGAATAATGGAAGATAAACAGTTTTGACAAAACTAATTTAAAAAACAACTTTACAAGAATCTTATCTGAGTAGTCATCCAGAGAACTTTTAAATATGGAAATAAAAGAATGATACAAGAACAACTGTCAAAATTTACAAAGATTTTCATAACAAGCCATAATCACTAAGGTATAGAGCCAATATATACTACTCCAATATCACAGTTCCAGATTTGGTTATAAAGAAGTAGCAGAAATGTCAGTAAAGATGGGGAAAGCAGCTGAATTAGACTAATTGTACATGCAGGTGAATCATTAATAATAATGCATCTTTCAACTAGCAATGCTTCTAACTCATTTTCTACAAATGTCTTTCTGGGAAATAATTCCTTTGGAAATGAAACCTGACATATGCTCCTATGAGTGATGTAGACAAAGCTAGTTAAAATCCATAAAAGTAAGTTTTTGTGACCAAAATCCTCAATTGTCAAATGTCAAAATGATATTATTTTGTTACCATTTGTTTTACTATCATACTCCAAGAACCATAGTTGCTTTTAATCTGACTTTCTTCTAAAACCTTCCATATGGGTTATCTACCCCATTAGAATGTAAACTTCTTGAGATCAGTAGCTGTTGCTTCTATCTGTTGCTTCTATTTGTATCCTTGGCATTTAATTTAGTGGTAAAGCATATATTAAATACTTCAGAATTTCTTTTTTCATTTTTTTAGCATATGTGGAAACTGAATCTCATCAATGTTAAGGGTTCCATAGCTATGGAATTTTCCTTTTTTGAGCTTTTTTTTTACATATATGTATATTCTTTTTTTCCCCTTTTTTATATATTTCCTTATGAAACATGTTGGGAAAATCAGAACAAAAGGGAAAAACCATAAGAGGAAAAAAAAACAGAAGAAAAAGGGAAAACAGTGAACATAGTATATATTGATTCACATTTGGTTTCTATTGTTCCCTCTCTGGTTGTGGATGGTGTTTTCCATCCAATTTGTTGGGATTACCCTAGATCACTGAACTGCTGAGAAGAACCACATCTATCATAGTTGATCATCACACATTCTTGCTGTTACTGTGTACAATGTATTCCTGACTCTGCTTGTTTCTCTCAGCAAGAGTTCATGTAAATTTTCCAAGGTCTTTCTAAAATCAGCTTGTTCATCATTTCTTAATGGAAAAATGACATTCCATTACTTTCATAAACAATGTCTTATTTAGCCATTCTTCAATTGATAGGTGTCTCATCATTTTTTAAAATGGAATTTTCACTTGGGTTTTCTTATACCACCACTCAATCCATTTTGTTATGCTCCTCTTGGAATAGAAATAAATGAAGCCAGACATGTATTTCTCAATTTATAAAAGTAATTAGTGTATCAAAATCAGTTCATTAGGTAAATCAAAGCCAACATTAGCATTAATTCTCATGAAATCTTTTAATATTCATCATAAATGGCACTTTCAAAAATTTTCATTTTAATACATACAACATGTTAAATTTGGTTACATGCTATTTATACATTATAATTTGTTTCTAGCATAAAATTATAGATAAACTATAATTACAACCAACTCTTTCCTTTCTATCACCCACCCTCAAAATCAGCCTGAGAAGTGTGGTGATGGTAACTAAATAATAATAGCAGTAAAGAAAGAGTTTTATATTGTTTCCTCAGCATGGTCAGAAAACAAGGAAAGAAACTTCAGAGCATTATATAAATGCTAACTAATATTGTTATACCAATTTAAAACATCTCTACAAAATAAATCTTAGATTATTCTGTTTGTAAGCACAATGTACTGAAGAAAATTCACTCTCAGAGCCCTGTCCTTTGCAAAGTGGGTAGAGATAGACAAAAGGGAACACAGCAGCTCAGTGGGCCTTTAGTTTAATGGAGAGGAAAGGGGGAAATTGTTTCATGGTTTCACATAGATTCATAGTCATTTTGTTTAATATATAATCCCATTTTACTAAATGAGAAATTAAGGGAAGTTTTGCAGGATTGGATCATTAACCAGCAAAGATATGTCTTTTCAGTATTGTATGAATTTCTTCACCAATGGAAATTAAAGGAAATATAATTCTTAGTTCATTATAAGTAATAACATATAATCCAGGCACTTGTGAATTAATAGATAAATGCAGATACTTAAATAAATGATTGATTGTTTCAATGCCTTCTGGATTATTCTTGTTAATATTAATTTACCCTCTGAAACTTATTGTTGTATATATAATGTTGAAAACTGATAGTAGGGCAATGATAGTTTCAATTATGAATGGGTAAATAGAATGATTTTTTTTCCTCTTTTAACTTGTAGATACAAATAGAACAACCAACCAATAACCTTCTTACATATATGTTGGGACATGACAGTAAAGTTTGAATAAAAATAGAATCTCCAGTTTTTTTTTTTAATTTCCTCTTATGGCATAATTATGATTTCTGCATAAGTCATAAATTGGTCATTTAAATATTAAGCATTAACATTATTTTACTTCTCAAAGGATATCTGCATTCATATCAATTAATTAATGCATTCATTGACACATTTACTATAAAATAATTCCTCATATATTCTTAGTTACTTGAAATAATACTCTCCTTATGGTATCTTAATGAAGCCAAATGGTCCAGTAAATAGAGTGATTGTCTAGGAGTCAGAAAAAATTGAATTCAAATATTTAGATAAGATATTTAATAGCTGTGTGATTCTGAGTAAGGAGTAGCCTTAATGGGATTTCTTTATGCAATGAAATCTCAGGCCTCATTCAAAGGAAAAAAAATACTTTTGAATTAAAAAAATATATTTTTTCTCTTTCCAATATTTTTAGGTTTGGTCCCTCAAGACCTTCAGATTTATTGCATTTCCAGTGTATATTTTTTCCACTCTTTGAGTACTGATTTCCTACTTCCAATTGCTTAATACCAAGAATTGTGATATTATAATCTATATATTGGGGTCCCACTCTTTTTGGTGAAGAAAATAGTTATAGAAATTTTGATAGCTCTTTCCCAGTTTTCATCTGTTTTTCTCCTTTCAGTTTCATCCCTAAGTATTCCTAGAAGGACCTGGCTTAATTAACTTGGTCTCACACCAAGATTTATGTTAACCCATCTCTCTTTCCATTTCTCATTTATATGACTCATTTCTATTAGCAAGACTCATCTTAAAACATGCACTTCTTTTACTTATTTTCCAAATCTTGTAAATTTGAAATCTTTTAGTTTTATCAATAATTTATCTATTATTCTCTAGAATATTATATCTAACAAAGCACACTTATATGGGACTGTCTTTGAAAATGCAAATTTATAAAGTAAAAATTGCTTGTTTACTTTAATTGTTATCATTTGGCAAATGTATCTTTGCATCATATTTTGGTAGGAAAGACAATTCATAAATTTCATCATATATTTTTCTAGCTTGGTCTTTAAGACTAGGTGAAATTCTTGAAAACCATGATAAAGCATCAAAGTTGCATGTTTGTGATGAGTAGTATAAAGAAAAGTGGAATAATTGAAAAATATAGACTAGCTATAATTACCACTGGATATAATACTGATGATAACTCATTGCCTTTTGTTTATGAGTAGAGAATGATCTTAACTATAACCATGCATAGCTTTGGGAAGGTGTAATTTCATTTTGATGGTATTCCAAAGACTTGTTACACATTGTTTTCAATGTGCTTTTCCAAAACACTAATACATGGGAAGTGGTTTGGGCAAGGTACCTTATATGTTTTAGTTAGGGTTGGCTCCCTTATTCTTCCTTGGAATATACTTCCTTGAAATATGAATGATTTCATATAAACTCCAAATGGCATTTCTAATAAGGTGATGACTCAGAGATTCTGTACTTCTGTTCCACAGATGCAGCTAAGAACCTGAAAGATAACTTTGTGTCTTCATTGTTTAGAAGATGGTTAAATAAATGATTATACTTAAGAAACCTATAGCAGAAAACCTGTCCTCTATAGAATGGAATTATCTTCCAAAGTACTTATAATATCAATTCTCTCCAAATATATAATGTTATGTATATGTAATGAGATATATATATATACAATATATATGAACTGTTTTGCAAACGTATATAAATGCTAGCTATTTATTGAATAATTAACTATTATTCAAATACCTGTGGAAAGGTAATGTAGCCTATTATAACCCAGTCCAAGTCTGGGTCTAGTTCATGATTGCTTATAACAAGCATTCCACAAAAGGGAAAGATATAGTTTTACCAAAGAGGTTCTCCAATATTATTGTTGATGGCCAACTGAAAATTCAAGTTTAGCAGTGGTTCTCCATAAGTCATAAGATCCTCCAGATGTTTCTGTTTGGGGATGGTATTGTGATGGTTGCAGCAAAGCCTGGAAAACTACGAAAACCCCTAAATTATATCCATAATCATTCAAAAGATTTCAGCATAAAGAACATGATCTGGTTCTTATGGGAGAATGCTGTGAAGGATACATTGAAGAGGTTTTTCTCTAATGGTTAAAAAAAAATAATAATAATAATATAAAAGGCTGGTTGGCTTCCTCTTATTTTACTTTGTCCAGTCAGTAAAATTAAACTTATTATGAGGTGTTATTTTAATGCACATGACCTTTGTTTTCATTATGCTACAATATTATAGAGGTTTTTCAAATTTCACATTCTAGAATTAACATTGAGGTAATGCCTGCAATAACTTTTCATTGCCATTTCAAATTCCCATAAGTAAACATCCATTTATATAGCACTCTGAGGTCTGAAAAGCACTTTTCTCATCCCATGCCTCTAAGGTAGGCACTGAAATCTGTCATTCAAATTCAAATCTGCCACCTCCAATCCCAGTAGCTATCTATTATATCACACTGCTTCCTATAGGGTAGCAAATGTTTGTCCAGAGCAGTAGTCTCTTAAATGTACAAATTCCTACAGGACAGAGAAAGGACACTGTTGTGGTACATTTAAGTCACTCATAAGTATAAAGAAAAAAAAGTTAAGTCAATACTTACAACATGACATGGGCTACTTCCTGGGGTGCAATTTTATTGTTAAAAAATAGATTGTGTTAAAGGAAAGACTGCCATTTCTTTTCCCAAATTAGTTCCCTATGTAGTTACACTATAAAGAAAAGATATTGAAAAAAGCTTATTTGAGAAAAATTTGAAAGCTCCATAAGTTCTTGTATGAAATACCGTGTACTGTTTTTCATTAATAAGCAAATGGAAGGAGTTTACAATGAATTCTGCCTACCTTATTTTAGAAACAAAACTGATAAGTAGATAGATAGATAGGTAAATAGAAATAGATTTATACACACATACACGTACATCAATATATACATGTTTGTATATATACATATATATGCATATATATATATATATATATTAGTACATGTTTCTTATTTGTCACTTGTTCTTCATCTTCTATTACCTTATTTTTTAATCAGTCAGTTCCAGTTATAAAGGTATCAAGATTTAGTTTATCCAGACTAAGCCAGGTCTTGACAAAAACATGGTAACAATAGTTGTGTTTTCTAAAGGGAGAAAAAAAGGTTGTTGTTTTTTTTCATTCTACTTAAATTGCTAAGAAAAAAATAAAGTGAATAATTTGTTTTAATTAGGGATTATACTAACAATCATCACCAGGTCCAAGGGAATTAGCAACTGGCACTTTGAACTCTCCCTATATACCAACAAGTCTTTTTTTTTTTTTCTTCTGGGCCACACACATGATAATAATCAGGTTCTCCTTTCAGGAAGAGTGGCTTCTAATTATTAAGATTAGTAAACATTTCCTATAGTCTTAGCTCTTTAAATACTTGCCAAAGTCTCAGGAAAAAAATACTTAAAACTTAATTTGGGGTTCATGTATAGGTAATCCAGAAAAGTAAAAGTAGAAAGGTATTCAGTGTGTGATATGAATCAGACACAAGACAGCTATTTTTCCTCATCCAATAAATCAATCAAGTCAGGAATTGTAGCTGCTTCAGAAAAAATAAAAAGAATCAACCTCTACTTGCAATGAATTCACTTTCTATTGAAGGAAATATACACACACACATATATGCATGCGTACATACATACATGACATATGCCACATAAATGTTAAATTACTAAATAGATACATGAATATATACACATAATCATTGCATAAAAGGTAATTTGAAAGGGATGGCACTCACAGTTGGCAATTAAGGTGGAGATTCATAAAGATTTTCAAGCAAAAGTTTGTACCAGAGTATCATCTTTAAAAGAACACTTCAAGGCAGAAATAAGGATAGAATGTATTCTAGATGTGGGGGAAAGCCATTGCAAAAGCACGTAGACAGGAACTGGCATGCCCTGTGCACAATAGAGAAGGCCAGTTTGCCTGGATTGCAGAGTACAAAGTTGGGACTGTAATGCCAGATGAAGCTGGAAAGAGATATGCAAACAGGGACCATAAAAGCTAAACAGAAGTTATATTATATCTGAGTAGCAACAGGAAGACACTGGAATCAGTTGAGTAAATAGGTCATATTTGAGAAAAATTCCTTTGATGCTAATGTGTAGAATGGATTGTAATAGCAAGAAACACAAGTCAGGAAGATCATTTAGGAAACCTTTGCAACAATATAGGCAAAAGGGCTCAACTAAAGTGGTAGCAGTGTGAGTAAAGTTAAAAGGTCTGATTTGAGAGACACTATGAAGGAAGAAAAAGTGAATTTTGGCATCTAATTGGCTACATGGGATGAGGAAAAGTAAGGAGTTCAGAGTTATGATGAAATTACAAATTTGTGATACCAGAAGGTACTGGTGCATTGAAAAGTGAAGAGATTCAAGATTCAAGTGAGAGAAAGGGGAAAGAAGTAGAAAGGTAGAGAGACACACAAGCAGACACAGAGGCAGAAACAGACACAGAGAAGAGGTATTGGAGGAAGGGATTAAGGAAGGAAGAGAATGTTTGGAATCGTTTCTTAGGTTGGGTTATATGGAAATGTAAAACCCAAAAGTGTCTCATAAGCATTAACAAAGGCTCCAAATAGAATGCAGTAATTCATAACTACAGTTATGCTGTTCTGGAAGATTGATACTTAAACATCAGAATATGAAGCACTTGGGGCAGAGCCAAGATGGCGAACTGCAGACAGCGTCCTCTGTGAGCTCCTGAGACCTTCCCTCAGACCCAGACAAATTGAGCCTCCGAACTGGTTCTGGAGTGAGGGCGCCACCAAACACTTGGACTACAACGCACTTCTATCAAATATCTACTTTGAAAGAACTTCTGAGGTCAGTTTTAGATGGGCAGGGGATTCCCGGCGCTCAGACGCCAGTGCGCAGCCGGGGTGCAAGTCCGGGGCTGGGAAGGACCAGAAGACTTTAGGCTGCCAGGAAGTCCCTGGGAGATGCTTGGGCCACTTTGCTC
>JAJPUD010020792.1:0-12465 GCA_023553655.1 Myrmecobius fasciatus | reverse complement strand
AAAACTATTGAATTAATAAATAAAACTAAGTGTTGCTTTTATGAAAAATAACAATATAGATAAACCTTTAGTTAATTTGATTAGAAAAAGGGACATCAACTTTATGCCAAGAAATTTGATGAGTCCAATAATCCTTTGATAGACTCTCCTAGATCTATTTTCCAGGTCACTTGTTTTCCCAAGTAGGCATTTTACTTTTTTTTATATTCTCTCTCTCTCTCTCTCTCTCTCTCTCTCTCTCTCTCTCTCTCTCTCTCTCTCTCTCTCTCTCTTTGGTTTTGTTTGACTGATTCTTGATGTCTCTTTGAGTCATTCATTTCCATTTGTTCAGTTCTGATTTTTAATGAATTATTTTGTTCATTTACTTTTTTTACTTCTTTTTCTATTTGTCCAATTGAATTCTTAAATGAGTTGTTTTGTTCTATGACTTTTTTCCATTTCACAAATTCTGTTTATCAGGGAGTTGTTTGCTTTTTCCATTTTGTCAAATCTATCTTTTAATGAGTTATATGCTTTTTCCATTTCCCTAATTCTATTTTGGTTTGCCTTTTCCAAACCCTTGTGTAAAGTTCTCATTTTTCCCCCATTTTTCTTTCAGCTCTTTTAAGATCCTTTTTTAATTTCTTCTTGGCGACCCTTTTTCGATAGATACTAACTTGTATCACCCCTTGGTGTTTCTTCTAGGGACAATCTACTTTTAGTCTCCTCATGGTTTGAAATGTATTCTTTCACCACAAAAGCTATCTATGGTTAGAACTCTTTTTGCTTTTTTAATCATTATTTTAAGTTAAGGTCTGCTTTTAGGGCCGGGGTTTATGCCAGCTTCCTCTACAAGCTGCAGAGGTTATGCTGGGTCAGTGCTGACTAATTCCCAATCCTGGGTGGGTGTGGCCAGTGCTGTGAGATTCTGGCATTCTGGGGTTCACTATTTACCTTTTTTTAATTAATGCTTTTTATTTTCGAAATATATACATGGGTAATTTTTCAACATTGACCCTTGCAAAGCCTAATGTCCCAAATTTTTCTTTCCTTCCCTCTACCCCCTCCCCTAGATAGCAGGTGGTCTAATACATGTTAATTATGTTAAAATATATGACAAATTGAAAATATGTATACATATTTATATTTATCAAAAAAATTGGATCTACAAGAAAAAAACAGAAAGAGAAGGAAAACAAAATGCAAGCAAACATCAACAGAAAGCATGAAAATGCTATGTGATGGTCCACACTCAAATCCCACAGAGCTCTCCCTAGGTGTATATGACTTTCTTCATTACTAAACAACTGGAACTGGTTTGAAACATCTCACTGTTGAAGAGAACCATGCCCAACTGAATAGATCACTATGTAGCCTTATTCTTGCCATGTACAATGATCTCCTGGTTCTGCTGATTTCATTCAACATCAATTCATGCAAGTCTCTCCAGGCCTCTCCAAAATCATCCTGCTGGTCATTTTTTACAGAATAATAATATTCCATGACATTCATATGCCAAAATTTATTCAGCCATTCTCCAATTGATGGGCATCCTTTCAATTTCCAGTTTCTTGCCACTACAAAAAGGGCTACCACAAACATTTTTGCACATGTGGGACCCTTTCCTTCCTTTAAGATCTCTTTGGGATATAGGCCCAATAGAAACACTGCTACGTCAAAGGGTATGCACAGTTTGATAACTTTTTGAGCATAGCTCCAAATTGCTCTCCAGACTGGTTGGATCTGTTCACAGTTCCACCAACAATGTATCAGTGTCCCAGTTTTCCCACATCCCCTCCAACACCTGTCATTATCCTTTCCTGTCATTTTAGCTGAACTGACAGGTGTGTAGTGGTACCTCAGAGTTGTCTTAATTTGCATTTCTCTGATCAATAGTGATTTGGATCAATTTTTCATATGACTAGAAATAGTTTTAATTTCATCATCTGAAAATTGTTCATATCCTTTCACCATTTATCAATTGGAGAGTGGCTTGAATTCTTATAAATATGAGACAATTCTCTATATATTTTAGAAGGAGGCCTTTATCAGAACCCATAAATGTAAAGATGATTTCCCAATTTATTTCTTCCCTCCTAACTTTGTCTGCATTAGGTTTGTTTGTTCCTCTAATTTGCTTTTAATATCACTCTTTATATTTAAATCATGAATCCATTTAGATCTTATCTTGGTATGTGGTGTTAGGTGTGGGTCAAGTCCTAATTTATTTCATACTAGTTTCCAATTTTCTCCAACAGTTTTTGTCAAATAGTGAGTACTTATCCCAAAAGCTAGGGTCTTTGGGTTTTTCAAACACTAGACTGCTATAGTTAGTGCCTGCTTTGTCCTGTGATCCTATCCTATTCCACTGATCGACTACTTTATTTCTTTGCTAGTACCAAATGGAAAAAATTATTTTCTTTAATTAACTTTTTACCTCCTTTTTCTTTTGGCTAATTCTATTTTTAAAGTAGTTATTTCCTTCAATAGATATTTTTTTCATTTTGCCAATTGTATTTTTTAAAGAATCATTTTCTTCAATCAATTTTTGTCCTTCCTATTCCGTACTGCTGATCCTTTGCATGCCTTTCATTTATTTTTCCAATTTTTCTTCTACCTCTTATTTGACTCTTAAAATCCTTTTTGAGCTTTTCAACAAGACTTTGTGGACGTCAAACCAATTCCTTGCCACCTTTGAAGTTTTGCATGTAGGCATTTTGTCTTCTTCTGAATTATATATTTTTTAATCTGCCTTCTCACCAGAACGGCTTTCTATGATCAAAGTTCTTTTTTTTTCTTTTTGGCTTTTACAATTTAATTCTGTTCCTGCAGTACAGAGGATGCTATCCCAAGGTCTCCACTGACCTTTCCTGAAGTCCTTCTAAGCTACAGTAAACTGCTTTGTTTCATTCCATCTCTTTGTATGTTTTGTCATTGCAGAATCTATTTAGAGCTTTGAGAGAAACTGGGGAGAGCATCGGGTAAATTCCGGCTTCTCTCTGTCATATTGGCTTTTCCCTTTTTCTATAGGTAATTTAAAAAAATATTTTTCATTTTATTCTTTGTTTCAGGTTATGATATATTTGGTACAGATCTAAGAACAAAATATATAAAAATGTTTAAAATTAGAGCTTTACAACCCAGTTGCATTTTTTTGGCTTACTGCATATTATTCTCCTTACACACGCCAACCAAATTGTTCTATTTCTTTTATTTTATTTTGCTAGGTTCTCAGGTGCTTAATAACTTGCTCACTGTACTACCACTTCTTTCTTCACACCTTAACATATTCTTGTTCCACATGATTGTTATGGACCCCTCCTTTACCTCTGCCTTTTCAAATCCCTATTTGTTTCATAATTTAGCTCAAGTGCTGTCTTATAAAAAAGTTATTTTGAGCTTTCTGAATTTAATCTCCTTTCTATACTATTCATAAAATAATTTGTATCTAAGTTGTACATGTTACAAGTCATGGAACACCAATATCTGCAGATAGACAGATATCCCCCAGTATGTTCCTACTTCAGCCTAGAGGGAACAATTGAGTCTCTGACCAAAACTTTGATCTTTCTTCTATTTTAAGTGAGGGGAAGTCCTGAAGCCCTGTGAGAAGAGGGAAGTTCAACAATTAAAGTGAGACAGATACAAATAAGCTGGAAGCACAGGCCCAAAACTACTTCTATTAAAAACTAATGCTCAGTGAAGTGAGCAGAACCAAGAGATCATTATTCACGGCAACAACAATACTATATGAGGATCAGTTCTAAGGGACATAACTCTCTTCAACAATGAAATGCTTCAAACCAGTTCCAATTGTTCACTGAAGAAAGCCATATACACCCAGAGAGAGGGATGTGAAATGTGGACCACAACATAACATTTTCATGTTCTCTATTGAGGTTTGCTTGCATTGTATTTCCTTTATCAGATTATTCTTTCTTGTAGATGTGATTTCTCCTGCACAAAAAAATGATGCAATAACTATAAAAAAAAATCTATACCTGCACTAGTCAAAAGAAAAGGCCCTGACATCTCCCAGGAGTAGCCTTACCAGAAATTATAGTAAACAAAACAAATATTGTAACAGCAAAAGAAACAGAAGCAGAATACCCAAACTGAAGCTATCAATAAGCTTCCAAGTTCCTGTTGTATGTCTGAGCAAATTCTTTTTTTAATCAATCAATTAATTAATTTTATTAAAGCTTTTTATTTATATAACATATGTATGGGTAGTTCCCCAGCATTGATCTTTACAAAGCTTTCCATTACAAATTTTACTCTCAGTCCCCTCCCCTCCCCTAGATGTCTGAGTAAATTCTTTATGTCTGAGTAAATCCTAATTGTGTTGATTTCATCCAGAAATGAAGGTGGAAATTGGAGATCCAATTTGTCTTCTTTCATCTCCCTCCCCGGGAATGGATTTGTTCAAGAAGTTTATTTCTTTTTCTTTAAAACATACACATTTACCTTTTCTGTTGATCTAATATTTAAAGGTGGTATTGATAATTCTGTGCTTAATCCCTAGGCTGGCAATATGTATATGTTTCATTGTTCAAAAGAAACTTAGAAAGAGACAATAGACGGTAATATGCAGTGGGAGAGAGATCATTTTTAATTATTGTTGGAACCCTTTCTTGAAAAATAGAGGCTCAAAACTAAACAATAGGCTGTTTTTCTTGCATTTTGTTTTCTTTCTCAATTTTTTTTTCTTTTGGATCTGATTTTTCTTGTGCAGAATGATAATTGTGGAAATATGTATAGAAGAACTGCACATATTTAACATATTGGATTACTTGGCATCTAGGAGAAGGGGTGGGGAGAAGGGAAGGACAAACTTTGAAACACAAGGTTTTGCAAAGGTGAATGCTGAAAATCATCTATGCAAATGTTTTGAAAGTAAAAAACTTTAATAAAAAAAGGAAGAAATGATAAGCAGAATGCTCTTAGAAAAAAAAAAAAGGAAAGTCCTCCATGAGTTCAAGCAAAGTAAAATGTACTATACAAAGTAAAAGCAAAGTTGTGGGAATGACTGCTATTCTAGAAATAAAATAATCAGTACTGCTCTGAAGGACTTATGATGAAAAATGCTATCCATTTCAAGACTGGGAACTGACTTTGGATACATACTGAAGCATATTTTTTTTTTACTTTTTTTTTTCTCGAGAATTTTTTTTTTGTGAAAGGGGGGAGGAGATTGGGGATCATTATGTTTTCTTTTGCAACATGACTTCTATGGAAAGGTTTTACATAATTTAACATGTGCCTTCTCATTAAGGAGAAGGACTGTGGTGAGGAAGAGAAAAAATCTTAATCTCAGTTTTAAAAACAAATGTAGAATTGCAAAAAAAAATTAGAAGAAAAGATTATGTAAGGGTGAATGTTGAAAATTAGCCAAGTATATATTTTGGAAATAAGAAGCTTTAATTAAAAAAAAAGAACAAATAAAAAATGTAAAAAAAATATTTTACATGTAACTGGGGAAAATAAAAATATTAAAAGATGTAATTGAGTAGAAGATAAAAATTCTATTAAATGAAAAATAAAGAACTGAATAAGGGAATCTGTATTGACTCATTTTTATAACTTCCAAAAAGAATAAATTTAGATTTGTAGCAGTCTTCAACTATCAGTGAGAAAAAGTTGAGAGCAAGTGGGAAGCTAGTATTGCTGAGATAGCCACCTCAAATAAATTCTCTTCCCTTAGTGGGTTTGAAAAGAAAACTATTTCCCTAGGAGATCAGAACCAAATGAATTGATTTAAAAAAAAAGTAGCGCCTGAAGGAAACAGTTGGAAATGATACACCAAGCCGGAGTAATTACCTAATTACCTTCCCTAATACAACTCCAATAGTACCAATGACATGCAAAACTCATATACATGTATATAAACATATATATAAAATCACATGTTTTTTGTGCTTAATTTTCTTGTTACATGTTATTTCCTAGACAGCAAAATATGGACTCCTTGAGAAGACAGACCATTTTGTTTTTGTCTTTTTAAACTCAAGACTGAGCACAGTCCCTATATATAGAAGATACTTAATAGGTGCTTGTTGAATGAATGAATAAATAGAATAAAGGATTTAGAGTAATTTAAATGATTTTCTAAAATTTTCATATCTTCACTTAGAATTATGCAAAATCATTAATTCCCCAGAGATGCTAGTTACAAGAGAAATATCAGAGCATACTTTTGTTCAAATAATACTTGCTATATGGACTTGAGCAACTCTTGACTTAACCTTTTAGGCTCTTTAAATTTCATATATTATACTTATAAATCAGGATAATAATACATCTATAACATTCTTCACAAAGTTGTTAAGAAGATAGAATAAATCATGTTTGGTAAGTAATTTATAAATCTTAAGAAAATCAGTACCAGTTATTGTCATCATCACTTTCATTACTATCATAATATTAGAAATTTTTCAATATACTTTGAATCTAAAGAAAGGGAGCAGAGCAGAGTCAGCCTGGGTTGAAACATACAAGGAATAGACTTTGTCCTAGTCAAATACATGAAACTGTTAAATTTTCAGAAATGATGATATTCCTGCATAAAAAAAAACTGATCAAAAGCAGAGATTCAATGAAATTAGTGTTAGAACAGAATGAGAAATGAAGGGCCATTTTAAAGCAACAAATGGATAAAAACATACACATACACATGCCATCTTCTTTTGTTTTCCATTTTTGTTCTCATAAATGGTAAAATAACATTCAGGTCAATCATGTTTTCAACACCACAAAGTCATAAATAGGTTTCTTTTGCTTTCTTTTTCTTTTGTTGTTTTTATTTTCTTTTAAATTGTATAGATTAATCAGAGAACATTTGGTCTTACCTCTAAATTCTGTTTCTTTTTTTTCTTAAAGAAATATTTAAAGACAACTCAGTCTTTTTCAAACAATCACAATCATGGAAACAAATCTAAATAATCATTTTACTTGTCAATAGAACAATTAATAAACAACATCAGCCTATATTTCAGTGAATAGAATTTTATTAGATCAGTGATTTATGTGTTACAAAATTGTTTGGGTTTCAGAACACTCTAAAATACACATCAATCATCAGTCTCATCTTACTTTAAAATAATGGTCAACCAGCCTGATCCAAAATTTCAAGAAATAGAGATAGAGGTACATTCATCTTTAAGGTAACCACAGGGTTAATTAATAGTATTCAGACTTCAGTGAAATATTCACTCATAGCAAAATGATGCAGAGGCATGAGTTCTACATAAACATCATATTTGTGTCCCTGTTTTCATCCAGTTTGGGAAAGGTAACTTCCATAATAAAAAACAACTCATCTGTAGAATCATTTGAGGTTGCCTGAGGCTGTTAGGGACTGCATAGTTTTTAGTGAGGAAGAAAGAAAGAAAAGAAAGAGAAAAGAAGGAAGGAAGGAAGGAAGGAGAAGAAAGAAAAGAGAAAGAAGGAAAGAGAAAGAAAGAAAAGAAGGAAGGCAGGAAGGAAGAAATGCAAACACATATGTTGTTATATACATACATGTACTCTTCACATAAACATATGCATTATACATAGGTGTGTATATGTATACAATATACTACATTGCATTTATGTGTGCACATGTATATTCACATGTGCATACATTAATAAAGTTAAATACTAAATATATATAATATATAATTGCAAAAAAGTCATTATGTAGAATGAAGATTTTTAATAATCATTTCTATATTCCCTTAACTTAAAAATCGAGTTCTAACAAACAGTATTAGCTATAGATATGGACATATGTACACATATGTACAGATACATACACATATTAATATATGTATATATGTGTGTGTATAGGAGTTTTTTAGCAGGACTGATTGACTCTTCAATAAAGGGGAAAATTGCTAAATAAATTTGTTTCACTTATATTAAATTTTTTCAGATGCATTTTTTCAACTTTTCAGAAATGAGAAAAAAATTTTTTTGATCCAATAATTTTTATGTTTTTATTAGAGCTTTTTTACTTTCAAAACATATGCTTAGATAATTTTTCATCATTAACCATTGCAAACTCTTATTTTCCAATTTTCCCTCCCCTTCCCACCACCCACTTCTCTATATAGTAATACAATATATGTTAAACTTGTTAAAATATGTTAAATCCAATATATGCATACATATTTATATAATTATTGCACAAGAAAAATCAATTCAAAAAGGAAACAAAATGAGAAAGGAAACAAAATTCAACCAAACAACAAAAAGAGTGAAAATGCTATGTTGTGATCCACATTCACTTCTCATAGTCCTCTCTCTGGGTGTAGATGTTTCTCTTCATTACAAGATCACTGGCACTGGCCTCAATCATCTCACTGTTGAAAGAAACACATTCATCAGAATTGATCTTCGTATAATCTTGTTGTTGCCATATACAATGATAACTTGGATCTGTTTATTTCACTTAGCATCAGTTCATGTAAGCCTCTCCAGGCTTCTCTAAAATTATCCTGCTGATTGTTTCTTACAGAACAATAATATTCCATAACATTCATATACCATAAGTTATTCAGCCAGTCTCCAATTGATGGGCATGTACTCAGTTTCCTGTTTATTGGCACTACAAAATGGGCTGCCACAAACATTTTTGCACATGTGGGACCCTTTCTCTCCTTTATGATCTCTTTAGGATATAAATAAGCCCAGTAGAAACACTGCTGGAGCAAAGTCTATGCACATTTTGATAGCCCTTTGAACATAGTTCCACATTCTTCTCCAGAATGGTTGGATCAGTTCACAACTCTACCAAGAACAGGTTCTTAGAGATGAAAAACAAAATTTCAGCTTTGACAGTTTGAATGAGGAAAATGTGGGGGGAAAGGAAGATAAATAAATCTTAATGTTCACAGAACTTTAAGGTTTCACATTGCCAGAGTCCATACAATAATTACAAGGGAACATCTTAAGAGTGAACAGCATGAAAACTGCATAACAAATAAGCACAATTATGCATTTTTAAAATGTTTTTAAAAAGCTTCTTGAAAAAATAAATAAGAAACTTAAAACCATGGAAAGTAGTATGAGTTTTTAACTACAACATTATCCTCAGAGAAATAAAATTGAATATTTATCTTTAACTTTCTTTTCTCAGAGACTCTAGACTTTATCTTACTTTGCCTTTCTTCACTTTATGTCAAAAAAGATATTTAGCATTATTTTCCCTACTTACCACTGCTATAGATAGAAAGATTTTATCCTACAATTCCAACTTTATTCAGCAAGAAATATATATGCCAATGATCCACAGAATTGCTGGATTGTTGAAATGAAAGAAACTTTGGAATTTCTTTTTCTAGAGAGGTTCAAGAAAATTAGGCAACTTTCTACCTAGAATATTTTAAATAATTTTCAACCTGGTAGAAGAGAATGGTCAGCCTTTTTTTCCATTAGGAGTTTTGATTCAATGATTATGAAATGTGGTCATTACTAAGATTTTATCATTTTTCTTTATTTTATTTCTATTAACTGAAGTGCTGAGAAGAGTTTCTGAAAAAGACCCTTCCAATATGAGCAGTTAGTTGTATATTTTTTAAGCTTTTTGTTTTCAAAATATGTGCATAGTTTCCAATATTCACTCTTGCAAAATCTCGTTCCAATTTTTTTCTCCCTTCTTTTCCCCCACCCTCTCCCATAGACAGCAGGCAGCAAGTGTTAAACATGTGCAATTCTTTATATATCCACAATTATCATGCTGCACAAGAAAAATAATATCAAAAAGGGAAAAAAATGAGAAAGAATACAAAAAGCAAGCAAACAATAACAAAAAAGTGAAAATACTATGTTGTGATCCACACTAAATCCCCACAGTCCTTTCTTTGGGTTGCAATCCTCTCAATCACAAGTCTATTTCATTTGTCCTGAATCACCTTGCAGCTGAAAAGAGCCACAGGAATCATAATTGATCATTGTATAATCCTTTGTTGCTATGTATAGTGTTCTCTTGGTTCTATTCACTTCACTTAGCATCAGTTCATGTAAGTCTCTCTAGGACTTTCTAAAATAATCCTGAAATCATTTCTTATAGAACAATAATATTCCATAGCATTCATATAACATAACTTATTTAGCCATTCTCCAGATCATAAAGGAGGGGAAATGTACATTCTTTGTACAAAGTAATAGCAATGTTGTGGAATGATCAGTTGTGAATGATTTTGGTATTCTCAGCAGTACAATGATACAAGACTATTCTGAAGGATTTGTGATGAAAAATAATATACATACTCAAAAAAAGAAATGATTGTGTCTGAATATAAATTGAAGCATACATTTTTATTTTTTTTATTTTTTTGTTTATTAAAGCTTTTTATTTACAGAACATATGAGTAATTTTTCTACATTAACCTTTGCAAAATTTTGTGTTCCAAATTTTTCCCTCCTCCCCCCCACCTATGCTAGATAGCACCTAGTCTAATACATGTTAAATATGTTAAAATATATGATAAATCCTATATGAGTATACATATCTATACAGTTATCTTGCTGCACAAGAAAAATCAGATCTAGAAAGATTAAAAAAGACCTAAGAAAGAAAACAAAATCCAAGCAAACATTCACAGAAAACATTAAAATACTATGTTGTGGTCCACACTCAGTTCCCACAGGGCTCTCTTTGGATGTATATGACTTTCTTCATCACTGAACAATAGGAACTGATTTGAATGACCTCCTTGTTTTTTTGTTTTGTTTTGTTTTTATTAAAGCTTTTTATTTGCAAAACATATGCATGAGTAATTCCTCAACATTGACCCTTATAAAGCTTTCTGTTTGAAATTCCCCCCCCCATCTCCACCCCTCCCTTAGATGGCAGGATATCCACTACATGTTAATTATGTTAAAATATTTGACAAATTGAATATATGTATACATATTTCCACACTTATCATTGTTGTGTAAGAAAAATAATATCTACAAGAAAAAAAAATCAGAGAAAGGAAACACAATGCAAGCAAATATCAATAGAGACCATGAGAATGACCTCATTGTTTAAGAAAACTATGTCCAACAGAATTGATCATCATATAGTTTTGTTGTGGTGTATAATGATTCTTTGGTTCTGCTCATTTCACTCAGAATTAGTTCATGTAGGTCTCTCCAGGCCTCTCTGAAATCATGTTGTTGGTTGTTTCTTACAGAACAATAATATTCCATAACATTCATATACCATAATTTATTCAGCCATTCTCCAATTGATGGGCATCCATTCAGTTTCCAGTTTCTAGCCACTACAAAAAGGGCTGCCACAAACATTCTTGCACATGTGGGTCCCTTTCCCTCCTTTAAGATCTCTTTGGGATACAAGCCCAATAGAAACACTGCTGCGTCAAAGGGTATGCACAGTTTGATAACTTTTTGAGCATAGTTCCAGATTGCTCTCCAGAATAGTTGGATCCGTTCACAGTTCCATCAACAATGTATCAGTGTCCTAGTTTTCCCACATCCCCTCCAACATTCATCATTATCTTTTCCTGTCATCTTAGCCAATCTGACAGATATGTAGTGATATCTCAGAGGTGTCTTAATTTGCAGTTCTCTGATCAATAGTGATTTGGAGCACTTTTCATATGACTACAAATAGTTTCAATTTCTTCATCTGAAAATTATATGCTCATATCCTTTGAACATTTATCAATTGGATAATGGCTTGAATTCTAATAAATTTGAGTCAATTCTTTATATATTTTAGAAACAAGGCCTTTGTCAGAACCTTTGAATGTGAAAAATGTTTTCCCAGTTTATTGCTTCCCTTCTAATCTTGTCTGCATTCGTTTTGTTTGTGCAAAACCTTTTTAACTTGAAATAGTCAAAATTATGTATTTTGTTATTAATAATTATCTCTAGTTCTTATTTGGTCACAAATTCCTTCCTCCTCCACAGATCTGAGACGTAAGCCATCTTACATTCTCCTAATTTGTTTATAATATCATTCTTTATGTCTAGATCATGAAGCCATTTTGACTTTTTCGTGATATACAATCTTAGGTATGGATCAATGCCTAATTACTTTCATACTAGATTCCAATTTTCCCAGCAGTTTTTTGTCAAATAGTGAATTGTTCTCCCAAAAGTTGGGGTCTTTGGGTTTATCAAACACTAGATTACTATAGTCATTGACTATTTTGTCCTGTGAATCTAACCTATTCCATTGATCAACTACTCTATTGCTTAGCCAGTACCAAATGGTTTTGATGACTTCTGCTTTATAATATGATGGCTGCTGCTTTATAATATTGAAGCATATTTATTTTATTTTATTTTATTTGCAAAACATATGTATGGATAATTCTTCAACATTAACCCTTACACAGCTTTCTGTTACAAATTTTTCCCCCCAACTCCCCACCCCTCCCCTAGATGGCAGGATATCCACTACATGTTAATTATGTTAAAATACTTGACAAATCGAATATATGTATACATATTTCCAAACTTATTGTTGTGCAAGAAAAATCCTATCTA
>JAJPUD010020791.1:0-24084 GCA_023553655.1 Myrmecobius fasciatus | reverse complement strand
TTTTTGTATCTCTTGCTGCTGAACTTTGTTGGTAATATATAAAAATGCTGATGATTTATGTGGATTAATTTTGAATCCTGCCACTTTGCTGAAGTTGTGAATTGTTTCTAGTAGTTTTTTAGTTGAGTCTCTAGGGTTCTCTAAGTATACCATCATGTCATCTGCAAAGAGTGATAATTTGGTTTCTTCATTACCTACTCTGATTCCTTTTATCTCTTTTTCTTCTCTTATTGCTAAAGCTAACATTTCTAATACAATATTAAATAGTAATGGTGACAGTGGGCAGCCTTGTTTCATTCCTGATCTTATTGGAAATGGTTTTAGTTTGTCTCCATTACATATGATGCTTGCTGATGGTTTTAAATAGATGCTACTGATCATTTTAAGGAAAAGCCCATTTATTCCTATACTCTTTAGTGTTTTTAATAGGAAAGGGTGTTGGATTTTATCAAATGCTTTTTCTGCATCTATTGAGATAATCATATGGTTTTTTTTAGTTTGGTTATTAATATAATTAATTATGCTGATAGTTTTCCTAATATTGAACCAGCCCTGCATCCCTGGTATAAATCCTACTTGGTCATAGTGTACTATCCTGGGGATGACTTTCTGTAATCTCATTGCTAATATCTTATTTAAAATTTTTGCATCAATATTCATTAGGGAAATTGGTGTATAGTTTTCTTTCTCTGTTTTCACCCTACCTGGTTTAGCTATCAGCACCATATCGGTCTCATAGAAGGATTTTGGCAGTATACCTTCTGTCCCTATTTTCCCAAATAGTTTGTGTAGTATTGGAATTAATTGTTCTTTGAATGTTTGATAGAATTCACATGTAAATCCATCTGGCCCTGGAGATTTTTTCTTAGGGAGTTGGTTAATAGCTTGTTCTATTTCTTTTTCTAATATGGGGCTATTTAAATAATTTATATCCTCTTCTTTTAACCTGGGCAATCTATATTTTTGTAGATATTCCTCCATTTCATTTAGATTTTTAATCCAGTCTGATATCCGCTTCTGCTTTATGGGAGAGTTCATCCCATTCACATTCACAGTTAGAATAACTAATTCTTTATTTTCTGCCATCTTATTAACCCAAGTTGTGTTTTCCCCTTTCCTTTCCCCTTTTTCCCTTCCCCCTTCCTCAGTACTTTGCTTTTGATGACCCCCTCGCCCAAACAATACTCAACCCTTTAAGTCCCCTCCCCCTGTTTTTACTCCTTTCCCCTGATTCTTCTATTTTCCCTTCTATTAGTTTATCCCTTTCTTTTCCTCCTTTCCCTCCCACTTCCCTCTAGCAACAGACAAGTTTCTATGTGAAATCAATTGTCTGATATACACTTTTAGAGCCCAACCCTATGAGAGTAAGATTTACACAATGCTCATCTCCCTCCCCTCTTTCTCTCAATTATATTAGGTTTTCTTTGCCTCTTCAAGAAATTTTACCTTGTTTTTACCTCCTTTTTTTTAGATCTTATTTTACCACTTTTTCCCTCTTTTCCCCAGTATGACAACCTTTCCCCCTCTAGTTCTCTTTTTCATATTATCAAAGTAATATCTAGTTAATTATACCCACAACTTTAAGTATCCCCCTAGTAAAAATAAAGGTCTCAAGAGTCCTTTCCTTTTTACCTTTTTATGCATCTCTTGAGTTCTGTGTTTGGGTGTCGAATTTTTTGTTCAGATCCGGTCTTTTCATTAGAAATAGGTGAAATTCACCTATATCATTGAATGACCATCTTCTTTCCTGGAGGATAATGCTCATTCTAGCTGGATAGGTTATTCTTGGCTGTAATCCAAGTTCCTTTGCCCTTCGGAATATCTGGTTCCAAGCCCTTCGATCCTTCAGTGTGGAAGCTGACATATCCTGTGTGATTCTCATTATTGATCCTTGGTATTTGAATTGTTTCTTTCTAGCTGCTAGCAGAATCTGTTCCTTGGTGCTATAGTCCTGAAATTTAGCCACTATATTCCTTGGGGTCTTAATTTTGGGGTCTCTTTCAGGAGGTGATCGGTGAATTCTTTCAATGGTGATTTTGCCTTCTGATTCTACAATCTCAGGGCAGTTTTCTTTCAGGATTTCCTGGAAGATAGTGTTTAGATTCTTTTTTTCATCATGGCTTTCAGGAAGTCCAATAATCCTTAGATTGTCTCTTCTAGATCTATTTTCCAAGTCAGTTGTTTTTCCTAGGAGATATTTCACATTTTCTTCTAATTTTTCATTTTTTTTTTGTTTTTGTTTGATTGATTCTTCAAGTCTTATTGAGTCATTCACTTGCATTTGTTCAATTCTTATTTTTAAAGTGTTGTTTTCTTCAGTTACCTTTTTAAGCTCCTTTTGTAACTGGTTGTCCTGGCCAGCAGGACTTTAGCAATTCGTGGGGGCGAGGAGGACCCGACCTGAAGGGAGAGAATAGGCGAGAGAGGGGAAGGAGACTACATGGCAGATGGAATAGTCTCGTTTATTGAAACAAAAGGCTGGGGTTAAATAGACCAATGCCGTTCTGGATGAGGAGTGCAGGAATGGGGAGGTGGTCAGATTTTCAGGTGGGGTTTGGGTAACCGGCGGGGAATGCAAGGACACGGGGGTTGAGCAGCAGGGTGAGGAATGCAAGGACGAGGGGGTTGGAAGGCACAGATATGGTCCGGCAGTCTCAAGGTGTAGTTAATCAATCAATCTAAAGTTCATGCATATGCTTGTCTTTTCTGTGTTTTCACATTCTCGGGCCCTGACAACTGGTCAATTTGTTCATTGCACTCTTTTTCCACTTCACTAATTTTATTTTTCAATAAATTGGTGTCTTTATCATATCTCTTTTGGAGGGCTTCTTGCACTGACTTCAGTTTATTTTCCCATTTATCCTCCAGCTCTCTTTTGAGATTCTGTATGCAATCTTCCAGAAAGGCCTTTTGAAAAGGGGACCAGTGATGGTCCTTAATAACATCCTCTGAAGTTTTGTCTAAAGGAACCTCAGAATCTGGGGTCAGCCCTTCTCTGTCTGGATAAAAGCTGTCTATGGTGAGAGCTCTCTTTTGCTTCTTCATTTTTTTTAAACAGTATGTATATCTCTTTAAGGTTTGGAAAAACCCCGGCTAAAGCTCTTTGCCCTGGAGCAATTTGGCGAGTTAATTTAAGGTGCTGGGCCAGTGGGGTCTAGGACTAAGTCTGAACTACTCCTTAAACAAGGCAAGTCTGCCAGAACACCTGCCCCCAAACCGGGCAGAGTGTCCCGAGTGCCTCAGATAAACTCCAGGTGATTGGAGTTTGGAGTTTGGTGTTTTTGCCACAATGAGCTGAGCTGAGTCCCACCCTCACTTCCGGCCTACACCACTCTTTATCGCTCTGTCTGAGATAGACAAACCTGATGTGAAGTTCTTCAGAGGTATCAGCAAGCAGTATCCAAGTATTTCTGAATTCGTTGACTTGAAGATCAGTTCAGAGGCTTATTTTATTGTTGATTTGAGAGAAGATCTGAGGAGATGCAGAGTCACGTTTTCATTCCGCCATCTTGGCTCCACCCCCTTCCTCCACAAAGGACTTTTTATTTGATCTTCCAGGTAATAGGGAGTCATCAGAGTTTGATAGCTGAGTGGGGAATGAACTGGAGTGGAAAAAATTTGACTAACCAGAGGGAGACTGACCAGCAGGGTGATAGCAATCTCAGAGAAAAGAGGATGGAGATAAGAGAGATCTTATGAAGGTAGAATCAATAGCACTTGCCAAGAAATTGGATAGGGGAAGTTGAGGGGTGGGAAGAGATTAAGGACCTGATAATAACATTTAGAACTTCTAATATTTCTTAACCTAGAGTTTGTGAACTTTTTCTTGACTATTTTAATAAATGATGTTATTTTAATATAATTGGTTTGTTGAGTACCTTATTATCTGTATATAAAAGCTTTTTTCCCCCTAAGAAAAGACTCTTTCAAAAGTCCATGACACAAATAAAATTAAGAACCTTTGGCTTTGAGGGAAATTTAGGAAGCTTGCTGACAAGTTCCCCAATGAAGACTCAGAAATAGAAGAAAGAAGTAATCCAGAGGTAAAGACTTTTTTTTAAAACAATAAATTAAAATCATAATAAGAAATTAAGATAGAGAATTTCATGCAATAACTCACTGATTAGAAAAATATTTTCAGAATTTAGATTCTCAAAATATTTTTTTAATTAGTTATTTCTGTTATATTATGTTTGCTCTGAAGGCTACCTCCCCATTGGGTTTCTAAATAACTCAGTTTTAAAATCCCAAAATATCAATGCTAGAGAGAATCTTAAAAGTAATTTTGCCCATCTCCTTCATATTTTTAGATGAGGAAAACATAGAGAGGTGAGTGACTTGCTCAAGATAGTCCTCTACCCTTCATCTCTGACATTTTGTGCTTCTTCATGATTTAGTGCTGATAGTGTGACATTTAAAAAGTTTGAGAGACAATGTTTCTGGGTAATTTAATCTCTTTATTAATAAGGCTAGCTTGTTATTAATAAAAGAGGCCAGTGGCACTTTCTAATGCCAAAGATCCCTCATGACAGTGGGCTCACAATTTATAGGCTCTTGGAAGAGTGGGTATTCCTGAGGATGGCAATCAACTTTGGTTAGCAATTAATGAGAGAATGAAGATTATAATGAGAGGTGGGTTATATTCCAATGAGAGTCTTAAAGTATATGACTTGGATCACTCAGGTCTAGTCAAAGAGACTTGTCAATTTCCATATCACCTGATTAACAAAATGAGTGGATCTACCTGTTTAAGTTTAAGTAGGACCCAACGAACAGTGATCAATTCATTAGCCTAAATTTAGAATTTTTTTTTACTGTCTTTGATTAGATCTTAGCCATCCTGGCTGGTAAGTCTTTGAGAAAGATTTCCTAAACTGGTTGATTTTTGAATGAGGAAATATTAAAATTTAATAATTAGTTATTAATATAAGAACAAAAAATTATTTCTCTAAGTCAGGCAGATTACAGGAGTAGCTAGGGACCTGAAATATAAGGCTATGACAACAAAGATATGGTCAGTGCCCATTGTCTTTGATGATTCCATTTTTCATTGTACAAACTTTAATCTGTTTATCCTTTCTTACTTTGGACTTGTCTCTCAGCTTCAATGACTCTGACAACTCTCTTCTTATAGTTTGATTTCCCAGTTCCCCCCAAATGGCTTTTAATTTCATGAATTTTCCCAAATGTATCACAGTTATACCTTATGATAGGGGTTCTTTCTTTTTAAACAATTGTCACATAAAAGAGGTAACAATAATACATATTGCTTATTTATGCTCTTAAGATAAAGATCACGTTGACTTCTCCTAAAGCCAAGTTTCATTAGTGACATTTTCCCTTCACTAAAATGGCTGGGCCCCTCCTCTTGCTCACTGTAGATTTGGACCCTTTTTGATGAATTGTTATTATTCCAAAAACATTCAGATCTGATACTGCTCCTTCAAACAGACTTGAATTGGGAGGCCATAAGAGAGCTTACTGACTCACACAAAGGGACAGGAGTAGAGGTGATATTCCAATACTATAGAACAGACAATAAGCTTCCTGGTTGCTATAAACTTTTTCAGTACTTCACCTATGGCACACATAGTTTTTCATATAATAACTTGCTTTGGGGAAGCAGAAACATTGGAGAGTCATCCCTCTTTATTTCATTGTTCATTTAGCCACCAAAGTGATTTTCCTAAATCTCAGGTCCAATCATGTCACTCTCCTACTCTATGAACACAAGTATCTTTCTATTACTTTGGGGATCAAATACAAAATAACTCTGGTTGGCATTCAAAGCCCTTTATAACCTAGCCCCTCTTCTGTCTTCCAGTCTTCTTATACCATATTCTCCACTATGTAATTTTGATCCAGTTACACTCTGAGCCATACATGACTCTGGGTATTTTCTTTGTCTGTTCCCCATATCTGAAATCTTTCCTTCTTCATCTCTGCTTTCTGACTTTCCTGGATTGCTTCAAGTCTCACCTAAAATCCTCTTTCTCTGGAATCTAATCCCTTTTAATTCTAGTGCCTTCCCTGTCAATTATTTTTAATTTATTTTATATATAACTTATTATATATACATATATATACACATATAGACACACACACACACACACACACACATATATATATGTTTACATGTTGTCTTTCTCATTAGATTGTGAGCTTCTTGAGATCAGTGATTGAATTCCACTGCTTTTGGTATAATGAGTATTTAGCATTATTCCTGGCTTGTAGTAGGCAATAATAAATGTTTATTGGTTGATTAATACTGGATCAACAGTATCAGTCATTCATTAAGTACCTGCTCTGAGCCTAGAACTCAGATAGGACACAAATAAGAAAAAGAAAGTTATTGATCCCAAGGACTTTACGATCTAATTCAAGAAGACAACATGAAAAAGGGAGTTGAGGGTGACAGTGGGGTGGAAATGGAAAGTATTAGGCTGGGGTCTGATGAAGGCTAAAGAAATGTGGTCGGGTGGATAATGTCTCTAGGCTTTGTGGGCTCAGTATTATCTTAAGGAGAGAAAACACTGGGAGATGAATCATAGATTTCAGCAAGATAGCTTTCTCTTGAACAGCAACTTTGCCCCTAATCCCTCCAGTCTCCCTTAGTCCCAGGTTCCATTATGTATCTTATATTAGGGACATGGTTTTCTCTGAACTCACAGGATTTTGTTTTAACAGTTGCTTCCTTTGATTATTCTTCTAGAAGCAGGATGCTATTTTCTTCACTCTCAAACTGTTATGGTTTTGTTTTTCTCCCTCTCAAAAACCCTACTGACTGAATTGAGTAGAGTTGGATGGGAAGGGTGAAAAAGAGTAATGATAAGGTAATCTGTAATTGAAACTAGAAATTAATTTCCCACCTCACTACAGAATGCTGTACAATGAAAGGCCTTGCATCTTTAACAAAATTGCTGCTGCTACCAGGGATTTGACTATTATAGTTAACCCTGTGAAGCCTGGGTTACTTTTGGATGTATACAGATAACTATTTCAGAGCTGACTGGAACCTTGCAGAGTCCTGCATCCTTTCTAACATACTTGATTATTCTAGACAACAGATTTTTAAAAAGTTTTTTATTTTCAAAATATTTGCATAGTTTTCAACATTCACCCTTGCAAAATTTTGTGTTCCAATTGTTTTTCTCCCTTTCTTTCCTTATGCCCTCCCTTAAATAGCAAGTAATCCTATATATGTTAAACATGTGTAATTCTTTTATACATATTTCCACAATTATCATGTTGCACAAGAAAAATCAGATCAAAAAGGAAAAAAAATGAGAAAAAAAACAAAATGCAAGCAAACAACAATAAAAAAGTGAAAATACTATGTTGTGATCCACACTTGATCCCTACAGTCTTCTCTCTGGGTGCAGATGGCTCTCTCCATCACAAGTCCATTGGAATTGGCCTGAATCACCTCAGTGACAACAGATTTTTGGTACAAAGTTTTGCTTGGAAAAAATATTTGAAATTTCTTTTCTCATTTAAACATCTTCACAATTTATACCTCATAACACAAAACTATGTATAACCATTTTCATCACCATATTATGACCCAAGGCTTATTTATACCCAAGTTTTTAGGGATAATAATTCTTCACATTGTATGGTGCTTTTAGGTTTGCAAAGCATTTTTCTTACAATAACCAAAAAGGTAGGTTGTAGAAGTATTGTTGTTGTCATTTTAAAGAAAAGGAAACTAAGGTTCTGAGCGATCAAGTGACTTGTCCATAGTCATATTATTATTAAGTGTCTCAGATAGAATTTGAATTAGGTCTCCTGATTTCTGGATTTGGCCTTTCTCTAATATAACTCTAACTAGATAGTTAGGTGATAAAATGGTTAGAGAGCCATTACTGGAGTTAGAAAGACCTGTGTTTGAATCCAGCCTCAGATGCTTGTTAACTAGGTGACATTAGGCAAGTGATTTAATCTTTATTTAATTCCTGGGAATAATAATAGCACCTACTTCTCAGAGTTATTGTAAGGATCAAATGACATGGTCATTATAAAATGTTTAGCACAGTGCCAGACACATAGTAAGAACTATTTAGATGTTAGTTATTATAATTGTAATTATAACACACTGGTTCTCAAGAGAATTAGCCCTTTGAGTATTTAAACTGGAAAAGCAGATGTCCTTGGTGTGAGCTCACTGTATTGCCCCAGAAGTGTCCAACTCAACTATTTTTATTAATATTATGAGTTGATGGGTGAAGAGGCAGACCTGCTCTAATATAGCTGTGATGCTATTGTCACAATGCCTCAAATATCTTCATTAGCGAATTTCTTTGGATTCTTTCTAAATATTTTTTTCCATTGAAGTTTCTTATTAAAATGAGTATACTTTTGGGAAGGTTAGTGTCCTATTAAAATGAGTATGTTTTTGGAAGGGTTAATACTTTGTTAGTTAAGGATTTATTGCTTAGGATGCATTTTGTTAATAAGTTAAGATCAAGGTATCTTGGGAAGATGGCCATAGAGAAGACGGAAGGTCACAAAAACAAATTTCACCTGTTCCATAGCAATGAAAACTTCTGTATATACTTCTGTCTCTGATGTCATCACATCTAACAACATCAGTGGTTTCATGGTGAGGTAAGGATCAGGAATCATAGAAGAGGAAAACAGAGGAGAGGCTATAATCATTTTTCATCTATCCCATGGGGGCTACTAGTGATCTCTAAACTTCTATTTCATTTAAATATGTTGCATTTCCAAAGACTTGTCTGTCAATGAAATGCATGACCAAAACAGTACTCCTCTACCCCAATATACTTTTTATAGAGGAAATTATTGAAAACAAAATTCCCTGATTGCATAAACCTCTCATTTAAGTGAACAAAAATTCTTCCCACATAGTTGTCTGAAACAGCAAATATCATCTTTGCTTTGACATCAACAAGGAATATTCAAAAATAACTGTTTTGAGTATGAAAACTGAGAAAAAGAAACCAGAGGGATGCTAGCTCTGGATGAATATAATGCAAGTTGTCAGTCTGTTACAAAATGCATTTTTATTTCTTCATGCCATAGAGTGTATATCACGTAGAAGAACTTGCTCTGTTCAGAAGATTTTAAGATCTGAAAGCATGTCTGAATTAATATACAAATATGCATAATAGAGGAAGTTTCCTTTTAAGGGAAAAAGTACTTCCTTAACTGAATGAAATACCACCTTTGATAATTTTGATTTTCATATCTTGGATTTTGAAATAATAATAAAAGCAATAATAACCACAACTAGCATTTATGTTGTATTTTAAGGTCTGTAATGTGTTTTACAAATATTTTCATTTTATGCTCACAATCACCCTGGGAAGTAGTTGCTGTTATACTTTATGGGGAAAACCAGAGGCTCTAGCTTTTTGCTCTGTTCAGCTTATTATCAGCTGTTGGATAAAGCTTCTCCAAACATATATTGATCAGTCAATCAATCAGTTGACAAACATTTAATAAGGCATCTGGGTGCTATATAAGCAAACTATGAAGAAGACTTTCCCCTGGCAGATGAGTTGAGAACAGATTTGTTCTCATCCAATAGCCACGAAGGCAGTGGAAGCTGGGTCTGTGTAAGCTCTTAGAGCTTGGTTGGACATTGAAGACATTACGGTCATGCTTCCTGGACCATCTCCAGTTGTCCTGACTTTATTATCCTGGACTTTTATGATTCTGCAAGATAGAGTAAGGCTGAAAATACCATTGATCTTCTTCATGAATTAATTTTTTTGGCAAGGCAATTGGGGTTAAAGATCACACAGCTAACAACTGTTGAGTATCTGAGATTGGATTTGAACTCAGGTTCTTCTGACTCCAGGACCAGTGCTTGATCCACTGGACCATCTAGGTGTGTCATCAAGAATCTACTTCTTGCTAGGAATTGGACTAAGTGTTGGGAATACAAAGAAAGGCAAAAGACAATCTCTGCTTTTAGGGAGCTCAAATGGCCCCAACTATGTTCAAACAGGCTGTATAGAAGATAAATTGGAAAAGGTGCTAGAATTAAGGAAAATTGCAAAAAAAGTTTCAGAAGCCAGAAATTGGATAAAGAGGGAAAGATTCTAGGCATTGGGGTGGGAGGAATAGCCAATGAAAATGCTTGGAATTGGGAGATGTATTATGCACCAAAGAACAATATTTTGGTCAATTATAGTTTATTTTTGTTATTTAAAGGTAGTAGACAGTTTTGTTAGAGTGAAAAGAACAGTGACTAGGTTTAGATGATTTTAGTTTGATGCTCTCCTTTGCCACTTATTGTTTATATGTTCTTTGGCAAGTCACTTAATTTACTTGAGGATAAATTTCCTAACCTGTTGAATGAGGGGTTAAGGCTAGTTGATCTTTGGTTGTCTTTTAAGGGAAAGTGGTATTGGTCATTATGCTTTCCCCTAAACTCTCCTCTTCTCTCCTACCTTCTCTATTACTGTAGGGAACATCACCATTTTCTCAATCTCTCAGGTTCACAACCTAGGAATCATCCTTGATTCTTATTTCTCATTCTCCTATCCAAGCTATTGTCAAGACCTGTTCATTTCACTTTTTTTTTCATTTCACCTTTGAAACATTTCCGAAATATTCCCCCTTCTTTCCTTTGACATTGTTATCACTCTAATGCAGGTCCCTATCACCTTGTGCTTGGATTATTATAATAGCTTGCTGGTGAGACTGTTTGCTTCAGGTATCTCCTCACTTCAACCCATCCATCATTTAGCCTCTAAAGTAATTTTCCTAAATTGAACATCTGACTATGTCTCTCCCTTACTCAATAAACTCCAGTGATTCCTTTTCACTTCAGTAATCAAATACAAACTCCTCTGTTTGGCATTCAAATTCTTTCATAACCTTATCCCCTTCTACCTTTTCAGTTTTCTTATACCTTACTCCCAACACATAATTTTTAATCCAGTGACATCCTGTCTCTTATCTCTAATTATTCTTTCTGGCTATCCCTCATGCCCACCTGTACTCTTCCAACTACTGACCTCCCTGATTTCTTTTAAGCCCCAACTAAAAACTCTTACAGGAAAACTTCTCTTACTTCTCTAAATTGTCCTGTTAATTGTTTCCTATTTGTCCTGTATATAGTTTGTTTTGTATATTTTCTCTTCCACCAGAGTATACCTTCTTTGTGCCCTCCTTGAGGGCAGGGAATATCTTTTTGCTTATTTTTTTTGTATCCCCAGTACTTAGCATGGATCCTGGCACATAGAAGATGCTTAATAAATATTTTTGGATAATGAATGATAGTAAGATAGAGGGATTAATTCCCAAAGAGAAAGTACTTTGTTTTCATTAACTCTGTATCATACTTAAGATACTGACAGCACCTACTATGTGTATATTCTTTCTTTATTTTTTTTGGGGGGGGAGGGAATGAGGGGAACAGAAGAGCAGATCCATGATGTTTTTGATATAAAGAACTCCAGGGAAGCTCCCTTTGCCAAAGGCAATAAAAATCTGTTTTGTAACTTATAATATTCCAGCTTTTCCTAAGTGCTGAGAATCTAGGCAACTTGCCTGGGGTCACATAGCTAGTATGCATCAAAGGCAAGATTTTAGCCTTGCTTTTCTGACTCTGGGGCTAGCCTAACTGTCTCTGCTTAATGAGCAACAATATGAATGGTTATTTTTATTAGTTTAAGAGAGGCACTATGGCGCAGTGGAAAGATCCTATACTTGAAGTTAAGAACCTGCGTTCAAATTCAACCTCAAAAGTGTTATTTATTTTGGAGAAAGAAAGGCAAAAAAGTGGTTTTCTATCCTTAGGAAAATAACTTACCTGTTCTGGAAGAATATAAAATGTAGATGACTAATCTTACCTCTGATACTTGTTATCCATATGATCCTAAACAAGCCACACCTTCTCTGTCCCTCAGTTTCTATACCTATAAAACAGGTTTAATAACTGTGATTCTTCTGTCCAGGATTTAAGACTTAAATTAGAAAATGAATGAAAAAATAGTTTGCGAATCTGGGAACATTATTTAAATCAGTGCCATTGTTATAATTTTTAACTTTATGTGGCATTTCTGATTCCGACTGCCAGTGTATTTACTAAGAATCATTCTTAGAGGATCACAAAAACATTTTAATTTAAAAATATATATACATATATATGTGTATATAATTCCATAGGACTAGATTCCAGTGTTAATATACATAAATGTGTTTTAAAGGGGAAATTATTTAGCTTTTATTAGTAATCTAGCATTCATTAGTACGTCAACATTTGCAAAATGCTTACCTAGTCTCAGTTTCAGTTTTCTAAAATCAGGTCAAGTCAACAAGTGCCTACTATGTGTTAGGTTCCTTGTTAAGAATTGGGGTTATGAAAGGCAAAAAATAGTCCCTAAACATAAGGCTAATGGGAAAAACAACATTCAAACAATTGTGTGCAAACAAAATGAATTCAAGGTAAAATGGAAATAATAGGAAAAAGGCCAAAGAATTAAGGAGAATCAGAGAAGGCTTCTTGGAGATGATGGGATTTTAGCTGGAACTTGAAGAAAATCATGGCAACCATGAAGTAGAAATGAAGAGGGAGAGCATTCCAGGCATGGGGACACTTAGGGGAAATGCAGAGAATCAGCTAGGGAATGTTTGTAACCGATATTTATTTTATTGTTTTCAACTTATCCCTTTTTCCTGAGTCTTAGAATATGTGGTAGCATCCTGGTTTTTCATTATGAAGCATCTGAAGCCGTAGGCTCATTTCAAGCTTCCTCATATTGCAGTAGGCTAACTGCCAAAAGAATAATATAGACAGGCATAGGAAATGTATGAAAACTAAGGTGACTTTTGTTTCCTGTCTACCCATGATTCTCCTCCGTGGCTTTTTGCCCTATATTGGAGAAGTAGTTTCATGATTTAATTTATTTCCCTAGCATATTCTAAGGTGTCAAAATGTGTTATTTGATACTTGGTTTGAAAAATGGGAAAACTGAGGCCATAGAAAAGGTGGTATTTGATCATTTTCAGTAGTCATTGGTAGAGTTGGAAATAGGACTTTGGTCCTCAGATGGCAGCTTTTAACCAGTTACATTTAAGTTTTGTTTAAGTTGAAATGTTTGCTGTTTTCAATTCCCTATCTTTGCTTAGTCTTGCACTGAATTATAGCCCTGAATTTAGGCCATCAAGCTGGGAAATAATTAAGATAACCACCAATTCAGTTTCCTCTATGAGATAGGGTCAGGAGAGAGGATTATAGAGGAGAATGCATTTGTCAGAATATAAATGATAACGAGTAAAAATAGAAAACATTTTTCTTTTAGTGAAAGGGAAATAGGCTTATCAATAGATTTAAGTTTCTCTGTATGTATAAATCCCTAGTTAAAAGGGTAAGATTCCTGCCTGACAGATATAACTGTGGGTTCAATTTTTTACCTTATAGCCACTTTAAAAGCTTATACTGTGATTTGTTGGAACATAATTTTTAAATGTGATGTTTTAAGAACAAAGAAACAAACAAAATCCAGTTCTATCACCTTCAGCTTTGAAGAATTCTATAATATATCAAAAACTCTAGATATCATTATTAGGATTCAATAAAAATTATGATTTCTGGAGATATTTGGATTTCCTTAATAAAATCAGGCAATCTTTGCAAACAGAAATAGATAAGTCAATCAAAACAAACAAACAAAAAAAGAATTGCCACTCCCATTGGTATCTCATATGTTCTCATACATCTCCTAATTTCTCAATTGGCTGCACTCATTCTAGAATTCTTTAAATTTCCTGGCTGCACTCATTTTGTATTTCATTTCTCTACCATAACTTCATGCCAGGTATCTCCCCTCTACCCCATTTTAGCTATCTTTTGTATATTGTTTTCCCCTATTAAATTGGTTTTTTTTAAATTTTGTAGACCAAGACAAGTATTTCCATAACATAGTACAATGAAAAAGAAAATTGTACATGAAACTCCAAATCCACTATGCATGACTTGCTATTCCTTTCAAATATACAACAAAATTATGAGGTAAATTTCTTTTTTATTTTTTTTCTTCCTTTTCCTCCTCCCTCTCTCAGAGATGGCTACATTACATTGAAATAAGTACATACAGGACAAATTATTTCATTAGTTCTTTCTCTGGATATAGACAGCATCTTAATTCGTATGTCTCTTAGAGTTAATCTGGGTATTTATTACAGACAAAATTATTTGCGCAGTTGTTCTTAAAGCAATATTGTTGTTATTATATACAATGTTCTCTTTATTCTGCTCATTTGGCTTTCCATTGTTTTGTTCAAAGCTTTAGAAATTACAGGAATGCTCATCAACTATGGAATGGTTGAACTAGCTATAGTATACAATTGAGATGGACTACTACTGTGCTATAAGAAATAATGAGCTCGGGACAGCTAGGTGGTGCAGGGGATAGAGCACCAGCCCTGACATTAGGAGGACCTGAGTTCAAATCTGCTCTCAGACACTTAACATTTCCTAGCTGTGTGACTCTGGGTGAGTCACTTAACCCTAAGTGCCTCAGCCAAAAAAAAAAAAAAAAAAGAAAAAAAGAAATAATGAGCTCAATGATGATTTTAGAAAAATATGGAAAGGCCCTTCTTTCTCTTTCATGTTTATATCCTCAGTGCTTAGTATGGTGGCAAACTATATTATATCTAACTATATTAAGTACTAAGTATTTAACTAATTATTTCTAGTAGTTGAGCCCAGAGCACGCTTTATCTTCATATCCAATCCATCTACAAGTCAACTTGCCATTTGCCTTCTATAATGCGCAGACTCCTGCTTTCTTATCCCTATCTGTTTTCTTTTCTCCTTGTCTCACCCTCCTTACCATTTTCTTACTCTTGCTCTAGGCACAGTAATCAAGAAAGATAATGAAATAAAATATATAAAAGTATTAAATTAATGTTATTATTATTATAATAGTATCATTGCTTCTATAAGGGCATAGCAATTAATAATGCTCTGAATCAATCTGCCACCCTTTGGACATCTTCACCAATACACTCCCTAATCACTGTTTCTATATGTATACTGTCTTCTCTTATTAAAATATATATTCCTTAAGGACAAGAATTGCCTCTTTCTGTATTGGCATCTCCAGCACTTGACATAGGATATAATCAATATGTAATAAATATTTTTTTATTCATTCATGGTAAAGGACTCTCTCCATTGAGCATCTAGTTTAATAAATAATTTTATATAGATATTCATTAATACAGCTTTTTCTTTCTCAAGGACATTTTCTTTGGTTTGCTTGGTTTCCTGGCTCATTCTGCCCAAATGGCTATTTCCTTTTCTCTCCTGATCCCCTTCAATTTATTCATTTTCATGATTCAAGAGATTCTGACATCTGTCCTTCTCTAAATTGTTAATTGATTCAGAAATGAAACTTTTCAAGCATACCTTTGCTCACTGGACCATGTTACAATAACCCCCATTTTTAGTAGCAATATCCAAATGGAAAGGGAAGTCTTTTATGAATTCTTCCAGTGTCCAAATCCTGGTTATTATTTTTTGTTTGTTTGTGTGTGTATTTGTTTTTTTGCAGAGCAGGTAGAGGGAGGTAGGAAGGGAATGAAATGAATTTTGTTTTGTTTTGTTTCAGTCCACAAAAATTGTGACAATCATATTGAAGCTCCATGAATAAATAGCTGAATTATGCACTTTTAGCCAGGAGATTTGGCCTAGTGCATAAGCTAAAGACTTGGGTGAAGATAAACACAGACAGATGTTTGCCAATCTGTATGAGATTAAACAGTCCATTAACTCCTAGAATTATTGAGCCGGAGATGGGTTGTCCCATTTTGACAGTAACCTCTCTGCTCTCTTGGCTGGATTGTACATCTATGTGGTGGAGTATATGAAATGCAATGAATCAGGTGAAATGTGGGATAATAAATGAGAACATAGAACAACATGTAATGAAGGAAAAAACAGTCCATCCAGGGGCCTGGCAGCTATTCCTTTTCCTACTATATTTTTCTAAACGGCCACCTTATATTTTCAAGTTCAAGAGGACCCCGCTATACTACCAACTCTAATTGTATAACTTTTGATGTGCTTCAGATCAAATCATGCTGCTTGATATATATAAAAAGATATAGTAAGATGTGGATATAGCAGATTATAATGTCATTCCCACTCTTCTTTCTGAACTACTCAAAATATATATGAACTATACTTAATGTTAAATTCCCTTGAATACATAGACTTTTGTGGGGGAAACATACCCATGTTTTTTTTTCCTTGTAGGTTTTATAAAATACTATGTTCTACTCAAGTTTCTCTATCAAATATATTTGTCAAATACTCTTTTTACTGGCAATAGATAATACTATTGTCCATATCAATAGATAATTCAGAGCCACTGAATAAAGAGAGAATTTTAAGAGTGGGCAAAAGAGAAGAGAGTGAACTCGATTAGTTTAGTATAAATATGCAAATTCATCTAAATTATTTCTGTAAATTGTAAATATAATTCCTAATAATTATTTAAAGCTATTTGAATAAATAAATGTATTTAATGGTATCAGATACTGCCATTATTTTAAGTAGGATAAAATTGGATTTCACCTCTCCTAGGATCTAGTTAGGGGCATGTTGACACAAGACCTCATAGACTTCCCAACTTCTGGGGGTAGTGGGGAAGAGAGGGAGAGAGAGGGAAAGACAGACAGACAAAGAAACAGAGAATGATATAGAAAGGGGGTGGAGAGACAGAGAAATGGAGAGACAGGAGAAGATGAAGTGAGAGACTGAGACAGAGACTGTTACTTATTTTTCTGTCCAGCTATGAGGAATAATGAATAGTAACATAACTGCCTCTGTCTGGGCTGCCAGGTCTTTGGTGCTCCCTGATGCTTTGTTCTCTAAAAGAGGAGGAAGAAAGATGTTTCTTAGAAAAGCTCTGTGACTATTTTTTTTTCTTATCTAATTAGGTTATAGATTCCTAATCAGATTTTATCTTGCTAGAATCTAAGCCTGGCTCTCTGTGGCCCTAAGGGTTGGAGATCATCACATCATACCTTCTGTATTCCAAGCTCTGTGCTAAATTGAGGACTATTGGGGATGTTTCCCACATTTTCAAGAGATATTAGTTTTTATTTTTTCCCCCTGGGATGCTTTCCTGGGAAACCTATTATCTATTCATATCCTGTCTTTAAGGTTGATTGTTTTTATGTGTATAGAATCCATGGGATTTAAAAAAAAACACATTGTTGTCTTTTGCTTCTTTATTGTTAAATTTTCCTCCTCTTCAATCTTCTTGATCTGTTAATTTTTTACTTCTTTTGAGAGATTCTCCATTTTGGGTTCATTTTTTTTTTCTAATATGCTAATTGTATTTTTTTTTTTACTTTTTTGAGAGCTCTAATTTATAAATTTTGATATATTTATTCCTAATTCCACAAATAATTTATTGTTTTCTTTTTTGAACTGTTCTTTGGAGTTTCTTATTGTTACGTATTCTTTGGAAAGTCCATAGTCTTTCATTAGGTGGTATTGGTTTCCTTTGCTTCATATTATATTGCTTATTAAGAGAACTTTACATTTCCTATGAGTCTTCACTCATTCTTCATTCTGATTTTTGGATACTTTGTTGATTCATTTGTCAGTGTACTAGGTTTTTATTAAGACCTTTTCTCTCTTTAATTTTTCAGGATTTTTTGGGGGGAAGGTGGGCATTCTTTCTCTTATTATTCATTTTTTTGGTCTTTCTGCTTTTCCTGTTAAACAGATCCCAAGCCTGTGACTCAGTATCCTTGGCTTGGGGCATTTATAGTTTTTCAATCTAGGTCCCTCCCCTGTGAGGACTAGGACTTTTGAGAATTATTGCCTAATTCCTTCCTAGCTGGGTTTCAGTCCTTTTTCCTTCAGGTTTGGTGTAGCCACCAATACTGGTACCCCATATAATTTCTCCCTCTATTTTCTTCTATCCTTCACATGGTTGATTATAATTAGTCACTGTGACTTCTTGCCATATGAGGTAGGTTAAAAATCTTCTGGCAAAGTTACTGCAGATAGGAGCCCTAAGCTGGGGCTCCAGTCACATACTTTTGAGTGCCCTTGAGCTTTTGTTGAATGTACATGGTGGCTGATGGGGAGGGGGATGTATGTTGAATGTGTCTCTTCTGGGTATTTTAAAATTCTCCAGTATTTATCCATAAAGAATTTAATGTATCTGCTTGAGTCTTTTGTGTATTTAGCTGTAATTATTTGACAACTAATGTGTAATTCCTTTTTTTAAATAGTTGAAGATTTGAAAATATTTTTAAGAAGTGTTTATTTTGCTATCTTTATGGTACAGTTTCTTCCTCACTTTTTTGTGGTTACAATTTGTCATTAGATTTGAATCAAACATGTTCTTAACTGTCAAGAACAGAAAACTTCCTTCTTGATAGAAACTTATCATTTGGCATACAATTTCTGTAGCCTATTGTTCTGTCTGGAGCTGGGAGAGGAAAGACAGGTTACCAACTCAATATTCCAATAGTTAGAAGAATTCTTGGTATCAATAACTAATTATCATATTGCTAAAGATAGTTAAACAGCTAAACTCCTAATAATGCTTCTCTCTAAACTGAAGATGATGATTTAGATGAGATTTCCAAATAGTATTCATGAAATACTACTTGCAAGTATATCCTTTCAAAGAACAACTTCATATAATGCTTTAGGAGCTTTGTTTCTCAAGAAATTCCAAGTCATATTACGGACTTATTAATTCTCTTTCAAGTGGGAAAAGAAAATTGTTCTCCTGAACTTCATTATTTGCCATCATTGTACATCTAAACCCCACTTGTAAAATTGATATAGAAATATCTAATCCTTTTTCCTTCACAGAAATATAGTACAGTCACAGAATTCTAGAATTGGAAAGTATTTTAGAGATAATTTAATTCACCTTCCTCATGCATGAAGCCCCAATTCTTACATCTGCAAAAGTTCAATTATTATCTATTTAGAAATGGAAAAGTCTGTTTTGGTCAAACAAATGATCATCCAGTCATTGATCAAGAGGGTGAAGAGGAAATGAAAATTTGATAAGTAAAAGTAAAAATAATAAGCTAATTTGTACAAAGGCCTTTTGGAAATAAAACCTGTGAATTTGTGATGTTTTCTTTTATTTCAAGGAAACACATGTTCACTTATAACCTTCACTTAATTAATGGTGAGCACAATTAGTTCACATGCGTTGATTTGTTCCCATGATTCCTTGAAAGTCTGGTTTCATAAGCCTAAGACTTAGACTTCAGGTTGGAAACCTGTCAGACTAAGACAATAGTTTATTTTAATTATCTGAGGACAGCCAGAGAAACTTGCATACCTTGTAGTAAAGAACACACAGTAAATTTGCAGTAGCAGGGAATTAGTCAGTATGGACATTTTCTTCTTACATTCCTTTTGTGCATCTCATTATTGACCTAGAATTCAGTCTCAGTTTTACAAGCAGAATTCTCTTCCCCCTATTTTCTTGAGCAAATATTTAAAATGTCTTTGATTTTTAAAGATTTTAAGTTTAGTGTCTTCAACCTATCTCATTTACTTATTTGTTCATGTAAAGAAGAATCAAGAAAAGTCCCTAACATTTTTGGGTCAACTTCAGTGAACTCAGGACAGGACATAGATAAGAGTCTAGATGATGGATAGACATGGAAGGATTACAATTTGCAATATTTTGGATAAGACCATAAGTGTGTTGATAAACATTTAATAACCATATTTTCCATTTCCTCTCCCCCACAAAAGATCAGATACCCTTTTAACAATAATCTGCATTGTCAACTTTTTCTATATGATTTTTTTTAAGTGTAGACAATCAGAAAAATGACACTTCAAGCTCTGATTTGTAGTGTTTGTTGATTTTCAAGATGTTAGTGTTCCTACTGAAAATTTCATGATCAGTACTCAGGAGTCACAGCTCTGGGTAATAATTAATCATTAAGATCACAGAATTATTTGAATATGGAGATTTATTTATAACATTTATCTTTCATTAGCTAAGCTACTTCAATAGAAAACATTTTATGACTAAGGCAATATGCACTAGTTTTATATAACCCAGGGGATCAGTGCCCTGGGATTGTCTGATAGAACCTTGGTGATATCTGGATTGATTTTTGTTATGTCTGAAAATGAACTTTCTCAAATTTAGGAGTGATTTGTACTTAATCTTAGGATCATAGATCTAGAACTAGTTCAGCCCACCACCTTCATTTTCAAGAAAGGGAAACTGGGTTTTAGAGAGGTGAAGAAGCTTTCCTAAGGTCATATATCTGCCAGAGCCAGAATTTGAACTTTAGATTCAATTCTTACTTCATCATATATATGATATATTAAGAAACCTTGGGAATGTGTGTTTAAGGTGAAAAGGAGCTCTTTGTTTGTTTGTTTTTGCTTTTAATAATGAAAGAATGGGCAATAGATTTTTTGAAACTTTCCATATTTTATATACTCCGAGATTATCTAACAGGACTCTCTAATGTGTGTTTTTATGTGTGTGTGTGTGTGTGTGTGTGAGAGAGAGAGAGAGAGAAAGAGAGAGAAAGAGAGAGAGAGAGAGAGAGAGAGAGAGAGAGAGAGAGAGAGAGAGAGAGAGAGAGAGAGAGAGATGTCACCCTTTTGCAATTTGGTGAAGGCTATATATTTTTTCAAAATTATGTTTTTAAGTGCATAAAGCAAAATAGGATTACAAAGGAAACCGATAATTTTGAAATAGTTATCAATATTTTTTTTATTTATTTTAAGCTTTTTATTTGTATAACATATGTATGGGTAGTTCCTCAACCTTGATCTTTACAAAGCTTTCCAATACAAATTTTACCCCCAGTCCCCTCCCCTCCCCCAGATGGCAGGAAGTCCACTATATGTTAATAATGTTGAGATGCTTGAGAAGTTATGCAAGAAAAATCCTATCTACAAGAAAAAAAAGAATCAGAGAAAGGCAACACAATGCAAGCAAATGTCAATAGAGATCATGAAAATGTTACGTTGTGGTCCATATTTCATGTCCCTCTTTCTGGGTGTATATGGTTTTCTTCAGTGAACAATTGGAAGTGATTTGAGACAATTCTTTGTTGCAGAGAGCCATGTCCATCAGAATTGATCATCATGTAATACTGTTGTTGCTGTGCATGATGATCTCCTGGTTCTGCTCGTTTCACTCAGCATCAGTTCATGCAAGTCTCTCCAGGCCTCTCTGAAATCGTCCTGCTGGTCGTTTCTTACAGAACAATAATATTCCATAGCATTCATATACCATAATTTATTCAGCCACTCTCCAATTGATGGGCATCCCTTCAGTTTCCAGTTTCTAGCCACTACAAAAAGGGCTGCCACAAACATTCTTGCACATGTGGGTCCCTTTCCCTCCTCTAAGATCTCTTTGGGATATAGGCCCAGTAGAAACACTGCTGGGTCAAAGGGTATGCACAGTTTGACAACTTTTTGACCATAGCTCCAAATTGCTCTCCAGAATGGTTGGATCCGTTCACAGTCCCACCAACAATGTATTAGTGTCCCAGCCCTCCCACATCCCCTCCAACATTCATCGTTATCTTTTCCTGTCATTTTAGCCAATCTGACAGGTGTGTAGTGGTATCTCAGAGTTGTCTTAATTTGCATTTCTCTGATCAATAGTGATTTGGAGCAACTTTTCATATGACTAGAGATGGTTTTAATTTCATCATCTGAAAATTGTCTGTTCATATCCCTTGACCACTTATCTATTGAAGAGTGGCTTGAATTCTTATATATATGAGACAATTCTCTATATATTTTAGAAATGAGGCCTTTATCAGAACCATTAAATGTAAAGATGATTTCCCAATTAGATGCTTCCCTCCTAATCTTGTCTGCATTTGTTTTGTTTGTACAGAAACTTTTTAACTTAATATAGTCAAAATTATCCATCTGGTGTTCAATTAGGAGTTCCAAGTCTTCTTTGGACATAAATTTGTTCCACCTCCACAGGTCTGAGAGATAAACTATATTACGTTCCTCTAACTTGCTTACAAAGTCCCTCTTTATATCTAGATCATGAACCCATTTAGATCTTATCTTGGTATGTGGTGTTAGGTATGGGTCAAGCCCTAATTTCTTCCACACTAGTTTCCAATTTTCCCAGCAGTTTTTGCCAAATAGAGAGTATTTATCCCAAAAGCTGTGGTCTTTGGGTTTATCGAACACTAGATTGTTAAGGTTAATGCCTAGGTTGTCCTGATAACCTATCCCGTGCCATTGATCCACTGCTCTATTTCTTATCCAGTACCAAATGGTTTTGATGACCGCTGCTTTATAGTATAGTTTTAGATCTGGTAGAGCAAGGCCACCTTCATCTGCCTTTTTTTTCATTAATCCCCTTGAAATCCTTGACCTTTTGTTCTTCCAAATGAACTTTGCTACTATTTTTTCTAGATCTGTAAAATAATTTCTTGGGAGTTTGATTGGTATGGCACTAAATAAGTAGATTAGTTTGGGTAGTAGTGTCATTTTTATTATGTTCGCTCTGCCTACCCATGAGCACTTAATATTTTTCCAATTGATTAGGTCTGATTTTATTTGTGTGGAAAGTGTTTTGTAGTTTAGTTCATATAGTTTCTGACTTTTCCTTGGCAGATAGATTCCCAAATATTTTATCCTATCATCTGCTATTTGGAATGGAATTTCTTTTTGTATCTCCTGCTGCTGAACTTTGTTGGTAATATATAAAAATGCTGATGATTTATGTGGATTAATTTTGAATCCTGCAACTTTGCCAAAGTTGTGAATTGTTTCTAGTAGTTTTTTAGTTGAGTCTCTAGGGTTCTCTAAGTATACCATCATGTCATCTGCAAAGAGTGATAATTTGGTTTCTTCATTACCTACTCTGATTCCTTTTATCTCTTTTTCTTCTCTTATTGCTAAAGCTAACATTTCTAATACAATATTAAATAGTAATGGTGACAGTGGGCAGCCTTGTTTCACTCCTGATCTTATTGGGAATGGTTTTAGTTTGTCTCCATTACATATGATGCTTGCTGATGGTTTTAAATAGATGCTACTGATCGTTTTAAGGAAAAGCCCATTTATTCCTATACTCTCTAGTGTTTTTAATAGGAAAGGGTGTTGGATTTTGTCAAAGGCTTTTTCTGCATCTATTGAGATAATCATATGGTTTTTGTTAATTTGGTTATTAATATAATTAATTATGCTGATAGTTTTCCTAATATTGAACCAGCCCTGCATCCCTGGTATAAATCCTACTTGGTCATAGTGTACTATCCTGGGGATGACTTTCTGTAATCTCGTTGCTAAAATCTTATTTAAAATTTCTGTATTGATTTTTGATGGGGAAATGGGTCTATAGTTTTCTTTCTCTGTTTTTACCCTACCTGGTTTAGCTATCAGCACCATATCGGTCTCATAGAAGGATTCTGGCAGTATACCTTCTGTCCCTATTTTCTCAAATAGTTTGTGTAGTATTGGAATTAATTGTTCTTTGAATGTTTGGTAGAATTCACATGTAAATCCATCTGGCCCTGGAGATTTTTTCTTAGGGAGTTGGTTAATGGCTTGTTCTATTTCTTTTTCTAATATGGGACTATTTAAATAATTTATATCCTCTTCTGTTAACCTCGGCAATCTATATTTTTGTAGATATTCCTCCATTTCATTCAGATTTTCAAACTTACTGGCATAAAGTTGGGCAAAGTAACTCCTAATTATTGCTTTAATTTCCTCTTCATTGGAGGAAAGTTCTCCCTTATCATTCTTGAGACTAACAATTTGATTTTCCTCTTTCCTTTTTCTTATCAAATCAACTAAAGGCTTATCTATTTTGTTAGTTTTTTCATAGAACCAACTCTTAGTTTTATTTATTAACTCAATAGTTTTCTTATTTTCGATTTTATTAATTTCTCCTTTTACTTTTAGAATTTCCAATTTGGTATTTAATTGAGGGTTTTTAATTTGTTCTTTTTCTAGTTTTTTTAATAATAAGCCCAATTCATTGATCTTTTCTTTCTCTATTTTATGCAAGTAAGCATCTAGAGATATAAAATTGCCCCTTAAAACGGCTTTGGCCGTATCCCACAAATTTTGGTATGTTGTCTCCTTAT
>JAJPUD010020790.1:0-24084 GCA_023553655.1 Myrmecobius fasciatus | reverse complement strand
TTTTCCAGTTTTTGATATTTCTGTTGCCCTGATCTCAATTTATTTCCCCATTCTTCTTCTAGCTCTCTTTTGAGATTCTTAATGCAATCATCCAGGTAAGCCTTCTGAAAGGGAGACCAACTTAAGTCTGCCTTTGTGGCTTCATCTGGGATTGTTTTCATAATGTCAGGATCTGGGGACTGTTCTATTTTTTTGTCCGTAAAAGCTTTCTATGGTGAGAGCTCTCTTCTGCTTCTTGCTCATAATTTAAAGTTGGGATATTGGTCAAAAGCAGAGAAAACTGCAACAATTTGTATTTGCCCTGGGGCAGTTTGCCGAGTTGACTTCCGGTCTGAGGCTGGTCGGGCTAGATTCGCACTAGGACCATGTTTTCAGCTGCTCTCGATCCACCCTTTTCCAAAGGCAGATCTGCCAAAGCACCTGCCCGCAAGCAGAGCAAAGTGGCCCAGGCGTCTCCCAGGGGCTTCCTGGGTGCCCAAAATCCGCCCCTTTATCGCAGCCCTGACTTCCGCCCCGGCTGGAGTCTGATCGTGACCAGCGGCCGATTTCCCCTGAGGCTAACCTTCTCCGGAGTTCTTTCATGGTAGATCTTTAGAAGTGCATTGTAGTCCAAATGCTTGGTGGTGCTCTCACTTAGAAACCAGTTGGAAGGCTTACTTTGTCTGGGTTTGAGGGAATGTCCCAGGAGTTCACAGAGAAAACTGTCCCCTGTTCGCCATCTTCTACAAAAAATATTTTAGCAATTCTTTTTGTGGTGACAAAGAACTGGAAATTGAGGGAATACCCATCAATTGGGGAATGGCTGACTAAGCTGTGGTAGATGTATTGATGAAACAGTATTCTGGTATAAGTAATGACAATCAAGATGCTCTCAGGGAAACCTGAGAAGACTTACATGAACTGCTGAAGACTGAAGAGAGCAGAACCAGGAGAATATTGTACACAGTATCAACAATATTGTACAATAATAAACTGTGAATCTTTAAATGGCTATTTTCACAAGTCACGAAGAAAAATGCTAGCCATCTTCAGAGAAAGAACTGACAGCATCTGAATGCAGATCAAATCATGCTTACTAAAATTTATTTTTCTTGAGGGTTTTTTTTGTTTTTTTTCTTTTTCAATATGGCTAATATGGATATATGTTTTATATGACTGCACATACATAACTTAAGCAAATTGCCTTTTCAAGGAGCAGGGAAAGGAAAAAAAGGAATTTGAAACTCAAAATTAAAAAAAATGTTAAAAGTTCTTTTTAGAGGATTTTTAGAGGAGTAGCCATGATGTGTAAAGCTAGGAAGCTGCTTGAGCTTTCCCAGTTTTGCTTGAAAGCAACATGAAACAAAACCTCTGAACACAGAATAGCAGAGCCAGTGAAAAGACAGAGTAAAGGGGGGAAAATTTGGAACACAAGATTTTGTAAGGGTCAATGTTGAAAAATTACCCATGCATATATTTTGAAAAAAAAAGCTTTAATACAAAAATAGGAAAGACAGAACAAAGCAATTTTCCAGCTCAAGATAGGTTTGAAGGATTTCAAGTAAGGTTAGTCTCACTAGGGTGAAAGGGATACTCAACTCAGCTCAGATGGTATGCAAGAAAACCAGTGGGAGGATCTTAATTACAGCTTGAATCAACAACAAATACCCTCAATACAGGTTCAAAAGAACAATTGCAGGGCAGACCAAAACAGATGTCTTCAGTCCAAGTGAAGAAGGCAAATTAGTGGCCCAGGAAACCAGGTAACAACAACAGGCAAAGTTGGTTTATTATCAGAGATGTGAGCAAGTCATCAAACACAAAGGACCCCTGTGCTCAAAGCTAAACCTCATAGCTGCAAAAAAAGCTTGGAAAAGTGCCCCTGTGCCCCAGGAGCATAGCTCAATTTTGAAGTGGGGGGAAAATCAAAATAAAGAAAGAAAATGAGCAAGAAATAAAAATGAACCTTGACCATAGAAAACTACTATGATGATATGGAAGATCAAAACACCAAGTCAGAAGAGGACAAAATGCCAATAGGCAAAACCTCAAAGGGACATATGAATTAGTCTCAAATCCAAAAAGTATTTTTGGAAGAACCCATAAAGGATTTTAAAAATCAAATAAGAGAGGTAGAAGAGGAATTGGGAAAAGAAATAAGAGGTATGAAAAAGAGAGTCAACAACTTGGAAAAGGAAATAATTCCTTAAAAAACACAATTGTGCAAATGCAAAAAAATTCATTGAAGAAAATACTACCTTTAAAAGTAGAATTAATTAAATGGAATAGGAGATGCAAAAATTAACTGAAGAAAACCATACATTAAAAACTAGCACTGGGCAAATGGAAACCAATGACTCTATAAAACATTAAGAATCAAACAAACTAAAAAGAATGAAAAAATAGAAGAAAATATAAAATATTTTATTGGAAAAACAGCTTACCTGAAATACAGATCCAGAATAGCAATGTAAAAATTATTGGACTCCCTGAAATCCATAAAAAAGGAACCTAGATAGCAATTTCAAGAAATCATAAAAAACAAAAAACAAACAAACAAAAAAACCCCTGCCTTGATATACTAGAATCAGAGGACAAAATAGTTACTGAAAGAATCATGTTCTTTCATAGCACCTTTGTGGCTAGCTATGTGGAGATCTATAATGAAACTATCAGGGACCTATTGGCCCATGTGGGTGGAGTCCAAAAGTTCCAGGGAGGTGAGTGTGAGATTTGACTGACTGGTCCTGAAAATAAGGACCTCATTGTCCTTATGCCCAATATGTCCCTGTTTCCTGTGAAGAGGAGGGGGAATCCCTGCTTCATCTGGCCAGGCAGAATCAGGCAATCCCTTGAATGACACAAAATGAACAGTCACCCGAAAACCACAGTGTATTCTAGCTGCAGATTTCAGGGAAGCACATGGGGCAGAATTTACACTCTCAATTTAGTGGACCTGACTGGGAGTGAAAGACTGAACCCTGTTTTGTTCACTGGCCCTGCAGATACAGAAAGACTAAAGGAGACTCAGGTCACCAATAGCAGCCTCTCTACTCTGGGCCTTGTCATCATGGCCCTGAGCAATAAGGAGTCACATGTGCCCTATTGGAACAGCACGTTCACCTACCTGCTGCAGAATTCTCTGAGGGGCAATGCCAAAATATTGATATTTGTGAATATGTCCCATTGGAAGCAAACTTCTCAGAGTCCTTCAACTCACTGTGATTTGTCTCCAAGATAAACCAGTGTGTTATTGGCACTACCTGAGCCAACAAAAAATAGGTGGGCCAGTCTTTGTGTCTTGTGTCTCTGGTTTTTGTGCCTGTACAAAAGGTGGTATTGTGACATATAATCATAAATCACAAAATAAATTCATCTTTTGATCAAAACAAAACCTTTATTATCTGAGAGTTAAGTGACTTGCCCAGGGTCACACAGCTAGGAAGTGTTAAGTGTCTGAGACCACATTTGAACTCAGGTCTTGGTGACTTCAGGGCTGGTGCTCTATCCACTTCACCACCTAGCTGTCCCCCTTTTTTAGTGCCTTTGTTGATCATGTTCTGAAAGAGATCTCACAAGGAAAACTCCAAGAAATATTGTAGCTAAATTCCAGAAACGTAAGGTCAATGAGAAAATACTACAACCTGCCAGAAAGACATAATTTAAGTACTGAGGAGTCATACTTAGGATTACCAAGGATTTTGGAACTTCTCCAATAAAGGATCAGAGATACTGTTATATTATATTCAGGAGAGCAAAGGGACTTGGATTATAATGAAGAATCAATTTCCTAGGAAAAATGAGCATCCTCTTTCCGGGGAGGGGATGGATTTTCAATAAAGTAGGGGACTATCATTCATTTCTAAAGAAAAGACAATAATTAAACAAAAATTTTGATCTTCAAATATGAGACTCAAGAGAAACACAAAAAGGTAAACAAGAAAAAAAAAATCATGGAATTTAAAGGTTAAACTGTTTACATTCCTACATAGAAAGATGATACTTGTAACTCTTGAGAACAATATCTTTTATTAGGACAGCTAAAAGGGATATACTTACACAGAGAGTGTGGATATAAGTTGATTTTGATGTGATGATATAAAAAAGACATTAAGAAGTGGAAAAAATTACTGAACTGGGAGAAGAGGAAAGGGGAGGTAAAATGACGTAAAATAGTTCACATGAAGAGGCACACTATAACCAAGTGGGACATAACAGGAATGCAGGGCTGGTTCAGTGTTGGGAAAACTATCAACATAATTTACCATATTGTTAACAAAACTAACAGAAATCTTATCATTATCTCAATAAATGTAGAAAACGCTTTTGACAAAGTATAGCATTCCTTCCTGTGAGATAGACTAGAGAGAATAGGAATAGAAAAAGCATCTATCTATAATCATCAGCAAGCATTATGTGTAATGGTGAGAAACTACAAGCATTCTCAGTTAGATCAAGGGTGAAATAAGGATGCCCATTATCACCATTATTATTCCATATTGTATTAGAAACATTAGCTTTAGCAATGAGAAGCAAAAGTAATTGCAGTAATTAGAGCAGGCAAAGAGGAAACAAAACTATTACTCTTTGCAGATGATATGATGGTATACCTTAAAAATCATAATCAACTAAAAACACTTGAAACAATTAATACCTTTCACAAAGTTGTAAGATATAAAATAAAACCACATAAATCATCATCAGTCCTATGTTACCAACAAACCTCAGCAGCAATAGATTAAAAAAATTCCATTTAAAATAACAGTAGACAATGTAAAATATCTGAGTCTATCTGCCAAGACAAATCCAAGAACTGTATGAATACAATTAGAAAACATTTTTCACCCAAATAAAATGAGATCTGAACAATTGGGAAAATATCAATAACTAATAAGTAAATCAAGGGTAATATAATAAAACTCATAATTCTTTCTAAATTAGTCTACTTATTCAGTACCATACTTATCAAATTGCCAAAAATTATTTGATAGAGTTAGAACAAATAATAAAAAAATTTATCTGGAAAAAAGAAAAGGTCAAAAATATCAGATATATTAATAAAAAACATATAAAAATGTGATCTACCAATACCCAACCTAAAACTGTATTATAAAGTGGCAGTCATCAAAACCATTTGGTACCTTCTAAGAAAAAGAGTGGTAGATCAGTGGAATAGGTTAGGTATACAAGATACAATAATCAATGACTACAGTAATAATCAATGACTATAGTAATCTACTTTTGGATAAACCTAAAGACTCCAGCTTCTGGGATAAGAACTTATTATCTGAAAAAAAAATGGCTGGGAATACTAGAAAATAGTGTAGCACAATCTAGGCATTCATCAATATATAACACCCAAGATAAGTTCAAAATGGGGATATGATTTAGGCATAAAGGGTGATACTATAAGCGAATTAGGAGAGCAAGGGAGAGTTTATCTGTAAGATCTTTAGAGAAGGGTAGGATTTATGACCAAAGAAGAATTAGAGGACATTATGAAATGCAAAATGGATAATTTTGAAATCATTAAATTAAAAAGATTTTGCACAAACAAAACCAATGTAGTCAATATTGAAAGGAAAAGACAAAGCAGGGGCACTTTTTTTTTGCTAAGGCGATTGGGCTTAAGTGACTTGCCCAGGGTCACACAGCTAGGTAGTGTTAAGTATCTGAGACCAGATCTGAATTCAGGTCCTCCTGACTTCAGGGCTGGTGCTCTATCCACTGTACCACCTAGCTGCCCCTGGGACACATTTTTTAAATAGCTAGTGTTTCTGATAAAGGCCTGATTTCTAAAATATGTAGAGAAGTGAGTTAAGTTTATAAGAGTATAAGTCATTGCCTAGTTGATAAATGGTCAAAAGACATGAACAAACAATTTTCAGATGAAGAAATAAAAGCCATTTCTTGTCATATGAAAATATGCTCTAAATCACTATCAATTAGGGAAATGCAAATTAAGATTATTCTAAAATACCACTTCACACCTCTCATACTGGCTAAGATGACAGGAAAAGAGAATGATAAATGTTGGAGGGAATGTGGTAAAACTGGGACCCTACTACATTGTTGGGGGAATTGGATCCAACCATTCTGGAAAGCAATTTAGAAATATGCTCAAAGAACTATAAAACTACATACCCTTTGATCCAGCAGTGCCACTACTGAATCTGTATCTTGAAGAGATCATAAAAAGGCATAGTACCTATCCCAGAATCCAAATTGACAATGAGATTCTTGCAGTATCACCAACAACTCAAATATTGTTTGATTCACTAAATACAATCTTTTTCTCTCTGAGGCAGATCACAGAAATGACATGAAATCTTTGCCTCCTTCTAGGCCTGTGTCCCTTTCTTCCAGAGGAGTTAAATAAATCTCTATCCAAAGACTCAGAATTATTACCAAGTCAGCTGGAGGATTCCCTTTCTTCCAAGTAAATTCATATTCACCAGAGTTATACAGTTATACTTTGACTTCTCATATGCTATTAAAAAACAAGGCACCCCCCAATAATATTGCTCTTTGATCCCTGAAGTCATTTCTGGGAAGGAGTTGCCCAAATAATTCCACTGGAAAAGAAGCTTGTTAATTAAAGGCAACTTGAGTTATTTTCGCAAGGTCTATAAAGTTCTTTGAGGTGCAAGAATCTTTAGGGAAAGTGCAAGAATCTGCACTGAAAAAGGAAAAAGGAAGAATTGGAAAGGGTTAGCTGTGACTATGTAAAAAATAAAACAAAAAAGACAATCCTTTCTTAAAAGGTAAATCTCTTCCTGGAGATTGGACCTCAGAAGTCACTGGATTGGAGAGTGCTACCCTTTTCTAGGTGGTAATGAGTTGTTGGACACTTGTATTGCACAGTCAGATATATACTAAGGTAGTTGTTAATTGTCTGGAGCATGGTAGGGTGGTATTTTGCTAGTCAAGGATAATTTAAAGCAATGGAGGTGAGTGTTTTGTCTGGCACAAGGAGCAAAGTTGAGCAGGAGATTTTTTGTACAGTTTTACTAACACCCCCATAGTCTGGCAATCAGTTTTTTCTTATGAACCCCATGTTTCCAGAGTCGCACTTGAAGCTTCATTTGGAATAGAGCATCATTATCCTATGCCCACATAACAAAGTGACAAGCTATGTGACTCCTGATTTCAGAGTGACTATTTATAACCAATATTGTCCTAACCTTCTGTTCAAATTTCAAAAGTATTCAAAATTTCAAAAATTCCATTTCTTTATGGTTGCATAGCTTGAGAGACCTATAGCTGAAATCTGAAGTTAATTTGGTAGGTTTAAATTCAGAATTTAGGATTGAATTAACCCTGAAGTACACACACACACACACACACACACACCACACACAAACACACACACATACACACACACTCTTACACACACAAAGATATAGCAGGATGTGGGGGAGGGCAGGGAGCAAATGCAGGAAGAATGGTTCCAATCTATCAAAAACAATTTCACCTTTATTCTTTCTCTTGAAGATTCTCATTGAGAAGTAGGTTGTGAAAGGAATGTAACTTTATTTAATTTTTTTAATTTTAATTTTTTTTATTTATTAAAACTTTTTATTGGCAAAACATATGTATGGGTAATTCTTCAACATTAATCCTTACAAAGCTTTCTGTTACAAATTTTTTCCCCCTACTCCCCACCCCTCCCCTAGATGGCAGGATATCCACTACATGATAATTATGTTAGAATACTTAAGAAATTGAATATATGTATAGTTATTGCCACACATCATTTTTTTGCAGGAGAAATCGTATCTATAAGAAATAATAATCCGATAAAGGAAATACAATGCAAGCAAACCTCAATAGAGAACATGAAAATGTTATGTTGTGGTCCACATTTCACATCCCTCTCTCTGGGTGTATATGGCTTTCTTCACTGAACAATTGGAATTGGTTTGAAGCATTTCATTGTTGAAGAGAGTCATGTCCCTTAGAACTGATCCTCATATAGTATTGTTGTTGCCATGTATAATGATCTCCTGGTTCTGCTCATTTCACTCAGCATCAGTTCATGCAAGTCTCTCCAGCCCTCTCTGAAATCGTCCTGCTGGTTGTTTCTCACAGAACAATAACGGAATGTAACTTTATGGGGCCAAATCTGAATGCTTTCCTATTTCAGCCCCTAAAAAGGAGAGAAAAGACATTCTTCATCTGGTAACTCTATTAAACTAATTCTAACAATAAATCTTCAAACAGTTTCCCAACCCTATTGAACTCCCCTTTGGTGAATGTTTCAGCATTGACTCTATTAGACCACACGCTAAAGAACCATCAGTCCTATCACAGAACAGATTTTTGTTTGAAACTTCTGCATGTAACCTGCTAAGTTCCTTGGTGGTAAAAGTCCACCTACTCCCCCTGTTCCTCCAGAGGAGAAAATCACTCTCCCCCAGGAACAATGATAAAATATGTCTGGGACTTTTTTTTTTTAACTACTATTGGGAGTTTCCAAGAATTTTACTCACTTTCATTTTTATTTTCTGTCTGATGGCTCTGATCTTAAAGCAACACCAGGGGCCCAGAATCTCTGGATCAGAGACTATATTATTTGTTGTGGTCTGTAGTTTATCAGTGTCTGTTCCCATCAGAAGAGAATCCTTCAATTATGTGGCAAACAATTTTTTATTAGCTGCTCCTCAGCTTTCATTGAATGATCTGTAAAAGCCATGATGCTTTTGGTTGGTAAATGCACAGAGCTAGTTCATTTTCTATCTTATTATGCTGGCAGTACAACTTTGGTGAGTCTAGCAATAACAATTAAGAAAAAGTTTTTCTAGTGTTTTCTTTATCCTCTTGGACAACTTTCTCCATCACCTACTAAGCTAATCACACCACATGGGTGGGAGCTACTCCCTATTGAAAGGATTTTTCATACCCATCCAGAAGGGTCTTTATTTCCAGATACCCTTTAAGGATTCACCAATCAGTTAGCCTGCCCTAACTATTTTCAGTGCCCTTCCTTCACAAACCCACAGTTATTTCATCTTGTCCCAAATACTAGTTATGTGGGTCTCAGATTGTTCAGAATAAATTTCTGAACAAAAATGTACACTCATTAATCACTGAAGAATTAATAAAACGTTTGCTTATCCTTAACACAGCAAAGATATACAACAAGGATACAATGGTGCTTCGTTTCTATAGAGAAGTCTGTCTGTATATGGAAACTTTTATGAGTTACTTACTTTTGTGGTCTTTAGATGTCTACTAAGTCAGAAGGGCCTCTGACTGCAAATTAATGGGTCCTCATATGCATTTAGGTGAATAGAAGACACATAAAGGAAATAAGGGGCCAATCAGATCCTAGGCAATGTTTGATGCCTTTTACTTAATTCCTGTTCTGGTTAGGGTTAATATGGTCCTATTCATCCCTAGTAGAATATAATCTTGAGGAGAAGGGATAATTTAAACTGTCGTCTTTGTTATTATTAGCTAATATGGGGCCTTATATAGCAGGTGCTTAGTAAATAGTTTTTAAATTGAATTTTTCACAATGCCACAAATTAGGAGTTGGATCAAAACTTATTATACTTATGATATACCCACTAACTTTTCCAAAATGCTAGCTAAAACCATTCACTTTCTCTGAATGAATAAATAATTCTCTCTTCTATCTGCCTCCTCTGTCCCAACCATAAGAAAAATAAAAGTATATATTTTTCTTCTCTTTGTGATTATTACCCCTTGAACTTAAATGATGAAAATCAAAGGGAAATCTAAAACCACTGAAATGTTCTTAAACAGCTTTTTGGTTGGGCTTTTCAAAAGTTATAGAAATTATGACTGCAGAGATCAATAAATCAAATTTATTATCTGAGTTGGGTGCAGAGAAGTCCTTGGGAAACATACCTCATTTTGTTTCTACCATGACTTAAAAGAATTCTTTGCTTTTCCGAATGTTTAATAAGAAAAAAAAACAAATCCAACAACAATTCCACAGCAAATTGTCAGATACAGCAAACCAAATTCGTGTCCTATAATGACAAAGTCATGCACCACATATAACTACAATTAGATTAGTTTTGAATAAGCTTAGATGCAGAAAAGCTTATATCAATAATAAAACAAGAGCAAGCGAACTGTTCAGATGAGTCACATTCATACACCTGAGAATACATTCAGAGAAAAAGGAGTCCAGCTTTGATGGAGATGCCAACGAATTTTTCATAATGACTTCTTTACATTATTGAATACAATGGGAACTTTAAAGCCAACTACAATAACAGCTTCTCATGAAAAATTAACAAAGAATTTGTGGAAATGTAGGAAAAGTCCCAAAGCAATTAGCTTAGATTTCTCTGGAGTCTGAGAAAAGCCTGGATGATTACATGCAGTAACTGTATAAAGTGGCTATTTTCATTATTGCAGAATACAGAAAGTCCATTTCCATCACAATGGGTTATAATGATGTTAAGACTAAGCAAGATATGTTTTAAAAGGTTATTTCATGGCTTATGAAATTATTTGATTTGTATGGCTTTGGAGATGTATTCAAGATTATTCTGAAAGGGACTGTGGAGATTTTTCTGAAATCTCAAAATGAAGGATTGAAAAATACATTTCAGCTTTTGGAAATTAATCATATATCATTGCTGGGATGCACTGAATTTAATTTTTTTCCAAACTGAATAAATATGGATTAGACTACAAATTGGCACAATAAATATACAATTGCATTTAAAAAGGCATTTAAAATGCATTTATTAAAAAATAAATGTTCATAGTGGACACTCAGGATTTGAACTTCTTTTAGAATCTTGAATACTCTGAGGTTTTGGTATTCTAGAAAGATCATAGGAGTATTCTGTCCTAAGTAGGTGTATGAATTACAGAACATTAATTTATCTCTTTCAGGCTATACAAATATATATATATATATATATGTATTTATACATATATTTGTACATGTGTATAAATGCACATGCATATGTAAACACATATAATGTGCACATCTACATTTGCACATGTATATGTGAATAAGTACACACACATATATATGTATACACATACATATATCCATCTTCCATTGTACTATGAAAAAAGGGCAAACATGACAGTGTCTTTTTCAATATCACATGTATCAATTTGGGTATCTTTTTCTGTCTTTAAAAAGCTGTAGGTAAGGTTGTGCATGTAATTTGAATCATTCTCAAACCCATGGAATATGTTTTATCTCTAAAATCTCTAAAATATTAATAATTTTCTTCAGTTATTTCTCAGTTTCTTTGGTAAACAGGTCCTGTAAAAAAGGTTTTCTGAAGGGAATAAGCATTTACATAACACACAGTATGTACCTAGGACTGTGCTAAGCTCCTTTTATAGACAGTATTTAATTTAATCCTGACAACAACCTTTCAAGGGCAAGGTGACTTGTTCAGAGTCACACAATTAGTGTCTGAGTTCAGATTTGAACTTGAGTCTTCCTGATTCCAGGTTCAACTTTCTATCTACTGTGCCACTAGCAGCCTTTATTTCAAATGAGACCCATGTCACAGTTTTCACAATGAATGGACAAGGCTGCCTGGGGACAAATTTCAGCTCCTTTCAAGTTTTGTTCAAAGGGAATTAAAACATCAGATATTTCTGTAAATGTGCATAATTGCAATTGGCGTTTAGAAAATCGTTCCTAAAAAATAAAATTGTCTAAACATTACAGCCAAAGCAGCCACATTTTTTAGAAGCTGTGACAATTACCTTTTGCATATCTGAAAAAATTTCAATTTCCTCTTCTCCCCCAAATGTTTACAATTACTGCTTCTCTGCTTGGATTTCAGTGCAGAAAACTAAATGAATCAACAAAAGCCAGGAGCTAGGGATAATAATCACAACCCCCTTTAAGAATCATTCTAATTTACTTTAATTTTTATTTTGCTGTTGCAAGTAATAGATAGAAACCCATCAAGGTTACTGAATTTCTCTGAACTTTTTGGATTATTTTATTAAAAACTTAACTTTTGAGGCAGGTTTTACCTATATATCACTATAATTTTAATGTTTTTTTTCTTTAATGAGAAGGAAGAATGAATAGAATTTTTTTTCTTATTCCTGAACTGTGGCTTTCAACTACTATTCTGAATGGTTTTGTCATTAAATAATCTCCTTTCTAAAGCTCCTAGATGTTTCCAGCCTCAGTGAGTCAAATAAAGTTGGATTTGTGGTGTAAGTGAGAGAGTGGAAGGGAATCATAAAACTAGTTGCAACATCTTTTGATTTACAGAGTATCAATTCTATTGCACAACTAAGGAACATATATGGGAAAAATTCAGGGCTTAGGTTAACCTAAAGCAACATATTTTAAAATCTGCTTACTACTTGTCCTCATTAAGTACTCATATAAAAGTTAGTCTGAGGAAATGGAAGTCATTAAGATGCTGTACAGTTTCTCTATTCCTTTTGTTGGCTGTTTCATTCCCTAGAGTGGGAGAGTCGATGGATGATTATCTAACACTGAATTATAAACACTTGGTAAAAAGTCACTGCAAATGAAAGATCGACTATTTTGCTTGCAAAGCAACAGTATGCTTTAAACACACAAAAATGGATATGGTGCAGAATTATTTTATCTGCTGTGCTCAGAATATAAATGAAAGTGTACATCATTCATGCATTTTGATGGCAATCTTCTTCCAATGCAGCAAAGCATGTTCTCAGATGCTGTATTATTGATAGATATGCAAACAAGAATGTGAGGATATGGCTATTCCTGTTTTTGTAGGAGCTTAAATGGTTGAGGAGGTAATTTTATGCAGGGTCATAAATATAAATCTTGAAGGGACTTTTTATTTGAGTGTGATTAGACTAACTGCTTTATTTTACATGTAAAGAACTTCTTTCTTCTGACTTTTTCAGGGTTATACAACTAATAAGGGTAAAAATTATGAACTGAACTTGGATTTTCTAGCATGCTTTCTAATAGACTATGTTGACGTATATAATGTAAAAGTATATATTATTGTTTATTCATTATTCTTACCCTTCTAGTTTTCAAGTTCCATGAAGTCAAATATAATCCTATCTAAACCTTGTCTTCCCTAGTACGTAGTACAATTTTCTGCAAATGGCAGTATGGTAAAAATTATTCAAAGATTCTATTGATTAGATATAGCTTACAATTATCAAATCAATATGTAGACATAGTTGACTTTGAATTTTATTTATAGTCAGAGCACAGATTCCTTTGGTAGAAAAGTCAGAGAGCCTAGAGAATTAGATTCAGCAACCTTTTATGAAACATAAAACAACATAGAAAATAAAATTTTACAGAAAGCAATAGGGCAAGAGAAGTGCATATGTGTCTGGAAATAAGTAACAAAAAGGAGAAAATAAGTACCTCTGCCAACTGGTCAAATCAGGATCTGTGGCTTATACTTCAACTTCGATTGTATAAGTGTGTGACCTTTATTCTTCCACGAACAATGTCTAAAAGTTCAAAATAGAGATCGGACAGGTTTCCTCTTCTTATCATAGTGATGGCAAGAAGTCTAAGGACAGTTTCTTTACCATTAAATCTCTTTCTTATCAAAGTGCCAGTAAGATGCCTGAACCAGAAATTCTCTTACATTTAATAGATATTTGTTGACAATGAATGAATCTATTCCCTGAGAGGTGAGGATCAGGCATCTCTTTGTTCTGATTGAAATCAAAAGCCTTGACAAAATTAAAACAGATGACAGATTCATGTCTTGCACTGACTTACTGTGTTTTGAGTGGACCTCTGCCTTTCATAAAAGTAAAAGTTGTTCACAAGTAATTCTTAGGCTACTTCCTTCATTTTTCTGACTTTTTTTTTTTTTTTTTGGACATTGGCTTCCTCTGGGAAGGAAAAATACAAAATTGAAGAAATCCATAATGGACTTTCAATCAGATTGCTAATTGGGCAGCATATGGTTTAGAAGGTTGCATATCATTCCTGATCTCTTAAGTGTAAAAAAAAAAGTAAACAAGTAGGATCACATGTCTCTAGCTTTGTGATTTGATTGAGTGAAGAAACTAGTTATGTAAGCACATTCAAACACCTTTTTAACTCCTTTTTACTACCAGATGTTTTGACTTGAATTGGTTTAGAAACTTTAAATTTTATCCCAAATCTTGATGAATTTTTTCAAAACTTTCATGTAAAGGGAATTTCCAAATTGGGCAGAACACTAAACTAGCCATCTCTATAATTCTATGATTTTCCTTATAACCTTGTCTCCCTGGCAAGTATGTTTATTCCCTATTGTATTTCTTTTTTCCAAATCTTTCTACCATGTTGATTATTTTAGAAAAGTAGAGAAGTTAAAAACTGAATAATACAGTTCAATAAATTTACAAAGAGAACAATTGAAAGTTTTCACCTGAAAATGGATCCAAATGTATAGTTTGGATCAATTCAAAAAACAGGGTTCACATATTTAATCAGTAAAAATAACTCTGGAGTAACTCAAACTGGAGAAATAACTATACAAGAGCTCCAAAACTGACCTTACATAAGAGATTTAGATTGATTCTTTGAGAAAAAATCAATCTACACTAGTTACTTTCAATTTATTAGATGTTTGCTCACTTTTTAGCTCTGTTCTATCTGGCTTTCAACTCCATTACAATACCAGTATCATTTTTTTTTCCAAAATTACCAAGGATTTCTTACCTAATAAATCTGATGATCTTTTCTCATTTTTCATCTTATCAGATCTTTTTGCATCTTATGACACTTTATTACTTCCTTCCATGGATATTCTTGCCTAGCTCTGCTTAGTTTTTATGTTATTCTAATATTCCTTTTGTCTTCTTTCTGTACTGTCATCCATCTCCCACCTCTCATTATCTTCTAGTATTCTTTTTCATGTCAACTTCTCTTCTGCATTTGCCCTCTCTTGATGATCTCATCAACTATTATAAGTTCTATTATCATTTCTACAAAAATAACTCTCAAACCATATATTCAACTTTCAACCTGCTCCTGAATTCTAGTCTTACATCATCACCTGTATGTCTTTATAAGGGGCATTCTATAAGCATCTCAAATTCAATATACACAAATCAGAACTGATTATCTTTTTTCCTAAAACCATTTTTCCTTCATATTTCCTTGTTTCAGTTCATTGTGTGATCTTAGGCAAGTCACTAACTGTAGTCCAGGGGAGTTCAGGGGGAAAGTGATTTAGTCTACACAAAGATAATTCAAATAAACTTTATTGCTACTCACAATAGGAATAGGAGAGCAGCTTCCAGTAGGAACGAGTCTTGGTGTATAAGCTTTTATGCCTATAATGGACAGTATATGAGAGTATCCATTAACTAGTCAAGCATATATCAGGTTTATACTTACGTTTTATTTGAGACAAAAAAGACTCTATGACACTAATGAGAAACTGCTCTGTTATCTCCAGGACCATAAATGAAAGTATTTTCTAAATTACATAAAAGAGAGTGAGGAATATGGGATAGAGAAGTAAGAATGATGAACAATAATGTAGAGAACCCAGTAAAAGGTTAAAGAAAATTAATATCCCATTCTCAGGAATATTGGCCTTGATTCATATCAGAGACCAATTCCAGTCAAACTGTTTTAATGAGTCAACAATTCATTCCCTGTTCCCAGCTCTTCAGCTAGAACAAAGCTTTTCCATTCAGGATTTATATAAGGCAGATGCCTATATTGTTTCATAAAGCAAATTATAATGAGGTTTATGGCTATGCTTTTTACTTAGAGGGCCAGGGTTTGGAATGAACTTTGGATTCATCTATCAAGAGTTCTTGGAAGCAGGTAGCAGATCCATCTAAAGCTGAAGTTAACTCCTGATACTATTACTTGGCTGTTGGAAGAAGTTCAGTATTGTAGGTTCTGAAATGAAGTACATTTAAGAAAACACCAAAAAACCTAAACCAAAACAAAACAAAGCAATCACCCCTTCTTTCCCTCTCCCTACAAAGACTTCAGGGCTGGAGCTCTATCCACTGTGCCACCTACCTGACTCTGTTCATTTTTTTATAGAACAATAATATTCTATTACTTTCATATACCACAACTTATTCATCCATTCCCCAACTGATAGGCCACTTTCATTTTCTAATTCTTTGTCACCACAAAAAGAGCTGCTATAAGCATTTTTGCCCACATTCTAGTGTCTTTAAATTTTCTAGTTTTCTCACATTCCCTTCAACTTATCATTATCTTTTCTTATAAACTTAGTTAATCTGAGAGGTATGAAATGGTACAATAGAGAAGCATTAATTTCCATTTCTCTAATCAACAATGACTTAAAGAATTTTTTTTTCATATGACTATAGATGGCTTTGATTTCTTTATCTGAAGATTGTTTATATCCTTTGACCATTTATCAATTGGGGAATGACTTGTATTCTTATAAATTTGACTCATTTCTTTATATATTGTAGAAATGAAGATTTTATCAGAAACCTTGAATGAAGACTTTCCCCTGCAGCTTTCTGCTTCCCTTCTAATATTGGCTGTGTTGGTTTTGTTTGTGCAAAACCATTTAAATTTAATATAATCATAATTGTTCATTTTGCATTTCATAATGTTCTTTAGTTCTTCTTTGGCCATAAATTGCTCCTTTCTCCAAAGATCTGATAACTAAATTATCTCTTGCTCACTTAATTGCTTATTGTACTCTTTATGCCTAAATTATGTTCCAATTGTGATCTTATTTTGGAATGGGATGTGAGATATAGGTCTATGCTGAGTTTTTGACATATTGTTTTCCAGTTTTCCCAGTGATTTTTGTGAAATAATGAGTTCTAATTCCAGAAGCTGGAATTTTTGAGTTTATCAAATACTAGATTACCATTGTCATTGATTATTGTTATGTGTCTCTCCTATTCCATTGATCCACTATTCTATGTATTTATCAATACCATATGGTTTTGATGACTGCTGCTTTATGATAGTGTTTTAGGTCTGGCACTTCTACATCACTATGCTTTACATTCTCCTCCCCCACAATAATTCCCTTGATATTCTTAATCTTTTGTTCTTCCAGATGAATTAGAATTTTATCATTTTTTTCTAGCTCTATAAAATATTTTTGGCATTTAATTGGTATGGCACTGAACAAGTAGACTAATTTAGTTATACCTGCCATTTTTATTATATTAGCTCAGCCTACTCATGAGCAATTAAGATTTTACCAATTGTTTAAGTCTGACTTTATTTGTATGAAAGGTGTTTAGTAATTGTGTTCATATAGTTCCTTGGTATATTTTGACAAGTAGATACCCAAATATTTTATTTTGTTTATAGTTATTTTAAATGGAATTTCTCTTTCTATCTCTTGTTTCTGAGCTTTGTTAATAACATAGAAATAATGATGATTTTTGTGGGTTTATTTTATATCCTGTAATTTTGCTAAAGCAGTTAATTGTTTCAAGTAGATTTTTAGATGGTTCTCTAAGTATAATATCATATCATCTGCAAAGAGTGATAATTTTTTTCTTCATTGCCTACTTAATTCCTTGTCTCATTATTGTCATTCTTTTGGATGAAATTATTGATTGTTTCTATAATTTCTTGTTTGACCCATTCATTCTTTAGATTGTTTAATTTCCAATTACTTTTTATATCTCTCTTCCTCTTTTTCTTCTTTCCCCCATCTCTTCCTCCCTCCCTTTCTTCCTCTTTTTCTTCCCATTTTCCTTCTTTTGTTCTTTTTCTTTCTTTTTTTCCTTTCCTTCCTTCTGTTTTCCCTTCTTTTCTTCCCTTGTTCTCTTCCTTCTCACCTTCTCTCTCTCTCTTCTTTCCTTCTTTTTTTCCTCTACCTCATTTCCTTCCAACATTTCTCTTTTCCTTTATCTCTTCCCTCCCTCATTTCCTTCCTCTTTTCCAGCTTTTTTCCTTCCTTCTTTCTTTTCTTTCTTCATTCTTCCCTCCCTTCCTCTTTTCATCCTTCCCTTTCTTCCTTCCTTCCTACCTCCTTCCTTCTCTACTCCTTTCTTTCATCTCTTCTTTTTCTTCTTCCCTTCTAATTTTCTCCCTTCTTTTCTTTTTTCTTTCTATTTTCTCTTCCTCCTTCCTTCCATCTTCCTCCTTTTACTGGTTGCCCTGCTTCCTGACTTCCTGCTCTCTACCCCTTGCTCCAATTAGTCTCTAAAAGAGACTTGTATACTTAAAGAACATTGCTGCTTCTCTCTACTTCCTTTATCCCTGGAGGAAGCAAGACTAACTAACAATTAACTAACAATTGCTTGTAAATGATTCCTGGATTTGAAGGTGGTTGCTTATTTAGGTTACCCTGCAGCTATTAATACATATACTATGTCCTGGACTATAATCCTATCATTAGGACTGAAGGTCTCTTCTCTCAAAGTACAAAGTGTTTCTCTTGGGGTAGATCACCATCTGTCTGTAGTGACTGGAAAGTCTTCCTTCCTACAGTGAGATATGTTTGTTTGATGGCTGCACAGATCCATTTTAATAGCAAATCGTATTATCCAACTCTGTCTGCTAAGATGTTATTTATTAGTTATGATAGGGTGAGTGAATAAGCCCCTTAGAGCAATCCATTATCTTCTACAATGGAAATAGGTTGAGCATCTTTATCAATAAAGCAAATGATCTAGACTTTTAAAGATTTCCCAGAATTCTTCTGGTAAAACTCCCTCACTATACACTAACACCTGTCCACTGTCTGTTGCTTTGATACTGGGTAGTAGTGATAGTTAGTGGGGAGATTCTGTTTGTGCTTTTTTCCCCCTGAATTTGCACCTGCCACTGCTTTTCTGAATTTGCACATGTCATTCTATCCTTCTCCCCAGAGAGAATTTTTATCAGTGTTAGAAATAGCCAAAGAATAGAATCCTTGGTTCCCTTTGGGTTAATTTATTGCTCCTGGGGAAGAATTGTGGTGAAGGGTAATAAGGGGCAAACTCTCTCAGCCACTAAATGTCCTTGTAATCAAAATCTCCTAGGTTGGCTGCCAAGCTTCACAGGAAGATACCCATCATCCTTGTACTCCTTTCCCCCCACATCCTCTTTTTTTAATAAAAAAATGTCAGACAATTCTTCATATTTCACTACTGTCAGCAGTTTGTAGTGCAAAGGGGGTCTAGATGAAAAGTGTTTCAGCCCACATGGTAATAGCTTTAAGAAACTTTATTGCTACTTACAAGGGGAAGAGAGTAACAGCTGCTAGCAGGGATAGTTTCCGTGTGTAGCATCTGTGATGACAGAGTTCATCACATGGAGTGGGTATATTTATGCTCCAATTGAAGGCTAGAGCCCCATTGAGTCAGATGTATCATTTCACCCAAAAAAGCCAGTGTAACACCAAAGTGAGACTTCTTTGTCCTCTATAGCATCAGAAAAATGAGGGTATTTTAAAAATTATGCAACAAGATGTGAGGAATGTAGATTAGAGAAAGCAGGAATGAGGAATAAAATAATTAAAATTCTTTTGGTGGTATCCAAGCAAAAGTTTGAAAAGAGTTAATATTCCATCTCTGGATTTATTTATTTTGACATTTTTAAGGGGGGGGTAAGGGTGAAGTACTAGGACTATATCAATAAACTTGATATAATCAATCCCTAGCCTAGAAGTCTCAACTCTAAATCCAAAATCCCATGGTTCTATATTTCATCAAAATTCACAAACAATTCATTCTTAGTTGCTCCTTCCTTTGCCCTGGTATCTTATCAATTATTAAATTTTGTATATTTTGGCTCCAAAATATTTTTTGCATCCTTCATTCATGGGGCTACTAAACTAATTCAGGAATTCATCATTTCCAATCTTTGCCTCTTAATTGGTCTGCCTGCTTTCATGTCTCTCTAATTCATCTGCCAAACAGCTGCCAAATTAGTATTCCTAAGACTTATGTATGACCATATCAGTGTTCTGCTCAAAAAGCTTTAGTGGCTCCCTATTGCCTCTAGGATACAATGCAAACTTCTTTGAATCTAAGTCAATGTTCTTTACACTACACTGCAGCTGCCTTATTATTAATTCAGGGGTGTTTCTTGCTGATACAAATAGCCATCTGTTATGCTATTCATGTGTGTTGTAACTGCTGATGACACTGTAATAGCAAGCCTTGGCTGACAGACATTTCTGGCAATCTCTATCACTGTGAACAAATGTTTTGGTCACTCTCAGATTCTTACTCCCATGTAATTTTCTCTTTTTTTCACCTAAACATCCTTTACTCTTATGGGTTCAAATTTCTCACCTCTCTATTGTCGATCATAATTGCAATTTTGGTCTATAAAAACATTGTCTAAGGATTTAAAGCAAGAAGATGAGGAAAAAAAATAAATGTTTCTGTGCTATTTTTAAGTTGACTGATATAGTAAAATCCTTTGGGGAAGTAGCAGAGTCAAGCACATAAAAGAATTTCAGCAGGTTTCCTATCATATCTTGTGAAATAAACCCAATATTTGTAAAAGAAGGAACAATAGGAATTGCACTTGAATTTAGGGAGTAGACTGGAGTGAGCTCATGTTTATTCTCAAAGCCTTTGGGGATTTCATTGCTAAAGCTCAAATCCCTGATGAATAACCAACTGCAGCCAAAAGGCTCTAAGAGCCTGTGTTTGCATGTAGCAAGAGAGGCTTTAAAAAAAAAAGAATTACAATGCTTCTTGATCAAACTGAGCCAACTGTTAGAGATTTTATGCTTCTAGAGTTGTTTCATATTTAAGATATAAAAAGTACATGTTTAAAATGCTGCCCAATGCATGTCAGAATGGCTGACTCTTTTTCTATGAAGAGCTCTCTAAACTTTATCCTTCTCAAGCTTAGAAATCTTTCCCCTGCATTAACTCATGGAAGTTATTTCATTTTCAGGAAAAGAAATGCTCAGTTGCAATAAAGAACCTGAAAAGTAGCAGCTTATAGGATTAACAACCAACTCTCCAAAAATTATGCTCAATAAACTGGATTTTTTTTGCATTATTTATTTAGTTGTTTAAAGTTATACATGTACATTCATTTAAAAATATTTCCATATGAGTAATGTTGGAAGGGAAAAATTAGGAAAAAAGGGAAAAAACACTAGAAAGAAAATAAACAGAAGGAAATAAAAAGGGTGAAAACTGTATACTTAGACCCACATTCAGTCTCCAATGAGACTGAATGCAGTTGGCATTTTCCACTGATAGTTTATTGGAAGTGCCTTAGAATTGCTCAGAAGATCCAAGCCTCTCACAATTGATCATCACACAATCTTGTTATTTTTGTGTGTAATGTTTTTCTGGTTTGACTAGTTTCACTCAGCATCAATTCATGTAACTGTTTCCAGATTTTTATAAAATCAGCCTCTTCATTTTGTATAGAACAATAATACTCTATCACTTTCATATACCATAACTTATTCAGCCATTCCCCAAATGATGGCAATGCCCTCATTTTCCAATTTTTTGCTGCTGCAAAAAGAGCTGCTACAAACATTTTTACATATGTGGGTTCTTTCTTTTATGATTTCCTTAGATACAGACCCAGTAGTAGCACTGCTGGATACAAAGTTTTATAGTCCTTTGGATATAGTTCCAAATTGCTCTTCAGAATAGTTGGATCATTTCACAACTCCATCATAATGAATTATTGTTCCAGTTTTCCCACATCCTCTTCAACATTTATCACTATCTTTGCCTATCATCTCAGCCAATCTGAAAGGTTTGAAGTGGTACCTCAGAGAAGTCTTAATTTACATTTCTCTAATCAATAGTGATTTAGAGCACTATAGATGCTGTCTCTATAGATGCCTGTTTATATCCTTTGACCATTTATCAATTGGGGAATGACTTGTATTCTTATAAATTTGTCTCAGTTTTTTAATATATTTTAAAAATGGGGCCTTTATCAAAAATGCTGTAAAAGTTGTTTCCTAACTTTTTTCTTTCCTTCTAATCTTGACTACATTGGTTTTGTTTGTGCAAACACTTTTTTGATTTAATGTAATCAAAATTATCATTTTGCATTTCATAATGTTCTCTAGTTCTTCTTTGGTCATACATTCCACACTTCTCCAAAATATGGCTGGTAAACTATTTTTGCTCTCCTAATTTGCCTGTAGCAATTTCATTTTATGCCTCAATTTTATGCCCAAATCATGTACCCATTTTGATCTTATTTTGGTTTTGAGTGTGAGATGTGGCTAGATCCCAGCAATTTTTGTCAAGTAGTGAATTCTTATCCCAGAATTTGGAATCTTTAAGTTTATCAAAGAGTAGATTATTATAGACATTGACTATTGTGTCTTGGATACTTAAACTATTACACTGAACCACCACTCTATTTCTTAGTCAGTAGCAGATGGTGTGCTTTATAATAGAATTTACTTCTGGTGCTGTATTTTGTCAAAAGCTTTTTCAGCATCTATTGGGATAACCATATAATTTGTTGTTTTGTTATTGATATAGTCAATTATGTTGATATTTTTCCTAAGATTGAATTATCTCTGCATTCTTAGTATAAATTTCACCTGGTCTTGGCATATGATCCATGTGATATATTTCTGTAATCTCCTTCCTAGTGTTTTTTTACATTAATATTCCATAGGAAATAATTGGTTTATTGTTTTCTTTCTCTGTTTTGGCTCTTCTTGATTTAGGTATTAGTATTATGAGTAATAAAAGGGATTTGGTAAAACTCCTTCACTTATTTTCCCAAATAGTTTGGATAGTATTGGAATAAATTATTTTTATATGTTTGGACAAATTCACCCTTGTGACTCTGGGGATTGTTCTTACACAGTTCATTGATGGCTTGTTCAATCCTCCCCACCCCCCTTCCCCCTGAGAGGGGACAAAATTTCTTCCTATTATTTAATGAATTTTTTAAAGAATCTGGATGATATAACACTTATTATTTATTTGTTTAGTATTTATTTTATTATTTATGATAGTTTTTAATAAGATGTAGTTTTCTTCCTTATCTCCTCTAATTAGATATATTTTTGCTTTTGCTTTGTGTGAGATAAGGGTTGCTATTCTGGCTATTTTTTCTTTAGCTGAAGCACAATAGATGCTGTTCTAGCCCCTTACCTTTACTCTGAGTGTGTCTCTCTGCTTCAAGTGATTTCTTACAAACAGTGTTTATAGTATTTGCTTTCATTTTATGGGAGCATTCATCCCATTCACATTCAAGGTTATGATTATCAGAAAATCCATCCTATTTTCTCTCCTGTATGTCCTTTCTTTCTCTTTATCCTTTCTCTTATCACATATGTATTGCTTCTGCCCACTGCCTCCCCCAATTTGCCCTCCTTTCTGTCATTTCCAGCTTCCCATGCTGACCACTTTTATTTCTTACTTTTTCCCAGTTGACTTTTATATTCAACTGATTGTATATCCTAATTGCTCTTTGAGCAAATACAAATGAGAGTAAGATTTAAGGATTGCTCATTGTCTACCTTCCCATATTCCCTTTTTACTGTAAAAGGTCTTTCAGACCTCTTCACATGAAATAATTTATCCCATTCTGCCCCCCCTTCTTTGTGCACCTATTGTTATCCTCTTTTTAATCCCTTAATTTTTATCATTCTTTCAAATTGACCTTTTACCATTACTCTTTTTCCATATAGCCTATTAACTGTTCATTGTTAGTGATACATTTCTTAAGAATTACAAGTATCGGGGGGGCGGAGCCAAGATGGCGAACTGTGAACAGCTTTCTCTGTGAACTCCCTCCGACATTCCCTCAAACCCAGACATAGTAAGCCTTAAAACTGGTTTCTGAGTGAGGTCCTCGCCAAGCATTTCGACTACAACGCACTTCTATAAAAGATCTACCTTGAAAGAACTCCGGAGAAGGTTAGCCTCAGGGGAAATCGACCTCTGGTCGCGATCAGACTCCAGCCGGGGCGGAAGTCAGGGCTGCGATAGAGGGGCGGATTTTGGGCACCCAGGAAGCCCCTGGGAGACGCCTGGGCCACTTTGCTCTGCTTGCGGGCAGGTGCTTTGGCAGATCTGCCTTTAGAAGGAGGTGGATCGAAAACAGCTGAAAACGTGGTCCTGGTGCGAATCTAGCCCGACCAGCCTCAGACCGGAAGTCAACTCGGCAAACTGCCCCAGGGCAAATATAAATTGTTGCAGTTTTTCTCGGCTTTTGACCAATATCCCAACTTTAAATCATGAGCAAGA
>JAJPUD010020789.1:0-24085 GCA_023553655.1 Myrmecobius fasciatus | reverse complement strand
TTCCACTCCTCACTCACCACCACCCCCACATCCCCTGAAAAGAGGTAAGGCAAAATCCAGGAGAAGATGGAAAAGAGGCTAGGACGACACAGCTTGTAATTACCTTTGAGTGGCAGAGGAAGCCAAAACCCAGCATGAGGAGGGCAGGCAGCAGTATTGTTCCTAACACCACACCCAGCAGCAGGAGGTTCAAAGTGCCCACAAGCAGATTCTGGGCTGTGACTAGCACAGCACAGGCCCAACAGTCCAGTGGGTCTCGAGGTTCAAAGCCCCCACCCCCACTGTAAGGTGGTGGCTGATGAGCCCCAGGGCCTTCTGCCATTGCAATCAGACCCTGGCTGTGTGAATCCTGTGTCCATTATATAGCAGTCATCCTCCCTTTCCTGCCCTCCCCCTGGCCCAACCCTCTCTTCATTTACACTCCCACCTTACTTATCATGGAATGTGACTCTGGGATTAGTCCCCTCCACCCCCTCTCATTTTTAGGTTGGAGTCTGGAGCCCTGCACATTCCACAAATGTTTCTAGAAGATGTATGTGTAGGGGGTATTTCTGCTCAACTCCATTTCCCCCACACCATCGGGTTTCCCTCCCCCCAAATCTGTTCCTGCCATATTTCTCCCATCTACTATAACACCAAGTAGATTAGTTTCCCCAATCCCAGTTGCATGGCTTAAATTGCACACTAACACAATCCCATTATCAAAACGGTTTTTTCTGCATTTATTTTTAATATTAATATTTTCACACAAATTCACCGAAAGTAGGGGTAAGGGATAGAGGCCTCTGCCCTGAGGCAGAGCAGCAGTGCAGTGAGGGGGGGGCAAGGAGGGATGGGAGGGCCCCCCTCAGCCAGAGGAGAAAAAAAACAGCCAACAAAACTAAAACAAAACTCCAGATAGACAATCACACAGAGGTCATCACCCTCCCCTCCTCCCCCCGGGCAGTTTCATTTTAAAGTCCATTTTAAAAACGAGTGCCAGAGGGAGCATGGCCCAAAGGTCTTCCTTTTCCTCTGTTTTTTTTTTTTTCGTTACATGTACAATAACAAATTTCTGTTTCCACACCTACTCCTACAGTTCAGGAGCCACTCACTTGCCCTCTTGAAGATCCAGGGAAGGAAGGGCAATGGAAGGGGGAAAGGGGCCTGGCCCAAGAAAGTGCAGGAATCTGGGATTGTGGGGGAGAAGAATGGGGTTTGAGCACCATGATAATAAGGCCAGAGCCTAGGGGAAGATGGAGCATTGGGAAAAGAGACACAGCGGAACAGTTGGACATAAAGAGGGCAGAAATGGACACAGGGAGACGGGAACACAGGAAAAGTGGGGCAGAGAGCAGTCTACTAAAACCCACTGCCCAGGAGGAGGGAGGATGGCACTGAAGGTGGTAAGAAAGGGGACAAGGGGAAGATCCTGTTTCCCCAAAACTGAATAAATAGAGTAGGACTGTTATAAATTAAAAATGAAAATAGAAAATATAAATCATAACCAAGTGAACAAATAGAAGAGACAAGACACACATGGCTAGGGTAGGTCACAGGGAGCAACCAAAGTACAAAAAGGGAAGTCCTAGAACATGTGGGATGGGGATAAAGCCCACATAAAGAGTCTTGTTAAAAACCTCACCCACTCTGCCCTGCACATCCCCCACCCCCACCCCAGAGGACCATGACAGGAGTGAGGGAACCGGAACCCGTATCTGACCCCTCCACCATCATCCTCCCCAGAGCCCCATTACTCCTTTTATCTGTTACTACAAAGGCCAATGTTGGTGGGGGAAAGAAGGGGTCTGGCCAAGGCTGGGTGGAGGGGTGGGGCTGGTGAGGAGGATCCTCTAGTCCCCACCCCTATCTTTCTTTAGAATTCTTCCCCCCCCCTCATATTTGTGGTTTTTTTTTTTAGTTAAAAACAAAACAAAAACAAAAAGACCCCCCAAACCTTTCTGAATAAATTAAGTAAGGGAGGGGGAGCTGCCTGTGGGAGAGGGGTTCAGCCCTGCCCCCTCCTTCTCCAGGCTCTGGCTCCTCCCTCTCCCTGGGAAGACCCTTACCCCAACCCCCAGGGTATGGGATGTGGGCTGTGCTGTGACGGCAGAAAATGGGCTGTGACATTTTTTTCTCAGCCCTAGAAGGGGTGTCCTGCCTCATCTAGAGTTGCTGGATCCAGCCTATAGTGGGAAAAAAAAAAAAGATGAAGCAGAATATGTTAGCGAGGAAAGGGCAGGAGATTGTTTGGGAGGCTCCAGTCCCAGGGACCTACCAGGGTGAAGGCATCATAGGCCTGGGCCAGCTCCTCTGTCCTGTACTGCTCTAGCACCACGACCCCTTGTAGGCCTCCGCTGCGTCTCCGAGCACAGCTCTCGCAGTGCACCAGGTATGTGTTTCGGCTCCCATTCTCACTTGTCACAAACAGGATATTGAATACCTCTACCTGTGTGTGCAGAGAGGCAAGATATATCACAGCGGCCATGAAGAGTTAAAGGAGATGGAAGGGAAGAGACAAAGGAGAGGAAGGGGAATCTACTCACATCACACTCATTGCAATAATAGGCAGGCTCATCCTTGACTCGGCCCTGGTAAGCAATCTTCTTCCCAGCCCTCACCAGGCTCTCTCGTTGTACCTGGCAATGCTTCATAGACTGCAGCAGACAGAATCTAGGAGCAGGAGGTAGAGTAACAGGAGGCATAGAGACAAGTTCTTCAGAGCCATCTCCAAAGAAAATTCCTACACGAAATCTTCCTTTTCTGCTGCATTCCAGTTACTCTCTTTAGAGCTCTCCATGTCCCTGTGACCCGGGCCTCTTTGATAAAGCTTACCACAACTAAACACTTGAGCACCGCATCAGAATTTTATTTACCTCACACATGCTCAAGGGTTGTAGCACAGAGAAAGAACTCCCATCTGTCTAAGGGACCAACAAATAGGGTACAGCCAAACACCAGACCCCCATAACAACAAATCTGTCCCCTTCTCACTTGATCATCTTGAACAGGTCCGGATCACTGACTTTGACTGTACGAGCAACATTCCAGGACACATGGATCATGGGCACAATAGATTTGACATTCTTCACCTCATTCCATTCATAGCGCTCCAAGGCCAGCTGGTATTGATAGGCTAGGGGAAGTGGAAGGGGGTGACCCAAGGAGCCAGGCCCACTGAACTCCAGTTCTTCATCTCCCTGGCCCCCCAGCTCTCACCTGTGAGAGGCCCCACATTCCAGGCAATGTTGTTGCACCAGCCTGTGGCCTGTACCCAGTGCACAGTGCCTGCATTAATCCACACCAGGTCCCCAGGCCGCTGAACAAAGCGGTACACAGGGATGTTGGAGGCATACAGGTCATCCAGAATTGGCCACCATGAGCCTGTCAGGTAGTCCACTCCGTGCCTGTAGGAGCACATAAGACCGTTGGGGAAGAAGAGAGGTCCACTCCATTGCAGGGAATGGCAAGGCAGGGAAAGCTGAGGGAAAGACGGATGGAAGATTGGGAAGGAAGAGGGGACTAAAGAGGAAAGTTCTCTGGTTCTGCAATGCACCTGTCACAGAAGGCACTGATGGTCTCCCAGTAGTGCTCATGGACCGCAAACCATTCACAGTCTCCAGGACCAATATTGATGTTGACAGAGCAGAAATTGTTGTTTTCCTGATGGCCTTTAGGGGGCAGCAAAGGATAACAGTCACTGTACTTGCTGACCAGCATGAGGGACACAACATCGCCTTCTTCAACCTTCACAGGAGCAAGGCTCACTATTTCTACTGATCACTAAGGACACAAAGTCAAGAAGCTACAAAACTCTCAGATTTAGACCAGAAAATGGTCTTGGAAAACATTTCTGTCAAACTTCTCATTTTACAGAGAAAGCAATCCTGGGAGGTTCAATGAAGGTTCCTTAAAAGGCTTAATTTGCACAAAATTCCTTCATTCCTGGAACTTCAATCTCTCCAGTGACCACACCCCCACATTCCCACACCCAGAAGAGTTTCAAATACAGGTCATAACCCCCAATAGCTGCATGATAGCCCCAATTCCTCGCCCTAGATATGGGGAGGAGTGCCTTTCTCATCACTTCCTTTCCCAGGCATTGCCCTCACCCACCAACTGAATAAAGCAATTATAGGTATAAAAGCATAAATGGCACATTTATTAAATTTATCATGACACCAAATTAAGAGGAAGAGTGAATATTCTGGATGACAAGAATAAGGATCAAAAAAATTTTAATAGGCTCAACACTGATGTGATTCACTTAAGGACATAAAATTCAATATGGAAATGTGAAGTTTAACACTTGAGAAAAAAAAATGATTTCATAAAACAAGATGAGGAATCCATAACTAGATGACAAATTGTCTCAAAAACATTTAGGGATTTTAATTCATCAAATCAAAATTTAGAGCTGAAAAAGACCTTCCAAATTCACTTGAGTTCAGTCCCCACATTTTATAGGAGAAAACAAGGTCACAAAAAGCTTAGTGACTTGCCTAGGGCCCCAAGGTCTAAGTACCTGAGGCAAGATTCAAACAGAGGTCTCCTGTGTCTAGACCTTTCTCCTGGGCCACCAGTTGATCACAAGTGCAATACCAATCAGCAACCTGAAATGGCAGCAAAGCAACGCCAGGCACAGGACCCCCGGGCTAGGGAAACTAGTCCCTTGTACTCTGTTCTCAGGCTGACCATGTCTGAAAACTGCCTTCACTTAAGAGTGTCACATTTTGAGAAGAATATTGACAAGCTTGATAGTACATGCCACATGAGGTCAAAGTAAAGGAAATAGGGAGTCATGACAGTTATCTTAAGTCTCTAAACCATGGGGGAAAGGCATTAACTTTGATTTGCTTGCTCCAAAGAAGTATAAGAAGCAATAGAGAGACATTTCAAAGGTAACTAATAAGATTACTATTAGGAAAAGCTTCTAATAATTAGTTTTCCAAAATGGGTAGCCATGGGAAGGAATGTATTTCCTCCAACTGAAGGTGGTCCTTGCAGCAAAAGCTAGACAGTATGTCAGATGAGGCATTTTTGTTTACAAACTAGACTAGACCAGCTCTGAGGGTACTTCAGTTGTCTTCTTCACAAGTTTCAAAGATCTTAGCCAACCCCACAGCGCTCCTCTGGTCCTCCTATTGACCTCCCCAGACCAGGTTACCTGGTGTTCGGCTGCCTGGAACCTTCATATACAACTGGACTGTGTTCATGCCCAGGATTGTATGGCCCACATGGCTCAGCATATTTCCTGTAGATGTAACCCGCATGAAGGCAGGTAGCTTCAGCAGCTCTTGCAACTGTGGCTTCCACCTAAGAAGAAACCTTAGATAAGTCCCAGAAAAACTTCTTTGTAATATTAGGTTGAACAGTGGCAAAGTTTAGAAGGCCTGGTGTTTAAGGACCTCTAACACCTAGCCTTAATCTATCTTTCCAGATCTATAGTACTTTTGTTTGATATCTCTTAAATTCTGATTTAGCACATGATGTTATATATTACATTTATCTGTTTGTATCTTACAGCCCTATCAGACTGTGAGTTTCATGGGGGACAAGACTCATTTAAACTTTGGATGGTCAGTTTGGGGGAGCACACTGCTTTATCCACATAAGAAGGAAGGAACAGAGAAAGAAAATGAGAATGAAAGAAGAGGAAGGGAAGGAGGGAGAGATTCAGAGGCTCTTGGCTCACTAAATGATAATTCTCAGATGCGAAGGGTCAAGATTCAAGAAGAAACCATGATACTGATTCCAATGTCCTACATTGCCTAAGGCCTGAGAAAATGAGGATACAGAAAGAATAACATTTCAAGGACTCTAAGAGTCATTTTCTCTAATAAGGTATTCCTATTTTTAAAAATTACCTTTTTCAAAATGCAAACATTTTGGTCCGTAAGAGGTATTAGATAAAGGCAAGGATAATTCTAATCTGTCTTTAAGACCTATCAGCACCACTCTACAATCACATTCCTAACTCACCGTTTAGCATCCGACAGATCAATATTGGTGCCAAATTTGATGATGTGATGAGTTTTCTGATCCGGGTTGTTGCTAGTGCAAAGGAGATGGAAAGAAAGAGGGGTAAATACAGATTAGCATGAAGAATGGGGGAAAGAAAAAAAAAAGTAAACTCTAATCTTAAGGATCAACTGAGGTATAATCCATATAAAAACACTTTTAAGATAACCAGAGGTTGGGGGGCAGCTAGGTGGTGCAGTGGATAGAGCATCAGCCCTGAAGTTAGGAGGACCTGAGTTCAAATCTGAGCAGACACTTAACACTGCTTACTGTGTGACCCTGGGCAAGTCACTTAATCCCACTTGCCTTAGCAAAAAAAAAAAAAAAAAAAAATAACCAGAGGTTTTTATCCAAAATCAATCAAGAAGCTTGTCAGTACCTGGAAGGTGTCTCAGTGGTGCTGTCTGGTTCTTCTGTCTCGTCTTCACTCTCTTTTTCTTCCTGCTCTCCAACCCCCCCAAGATGTCAATCACATTCAGATCAGGTACTTTGTAAACCCTAGCCTCCAACTTGTTCCTGATCCCTCAATTCAATATATTCACTCCTATCTATCCAGCCCAAAACTTAATTCTTCTGTCATCTTTATTCTCCTCAGTCTCTCCCCCTTGTATTTCTCTTCCTCCCTCCAGGTTAATTTATTACCTGTAAAGATTCCTGGAAGGAAGAGGCTTGGTACTGTGCATACTTGGCAATCGTAGTGTGAGAACGACTACTCTCACAGGGCCAGATCTGTCGAGTGCCTGAGAGGTCCCAGTTCTCATCTGATGGCTGCTGCACCTGGGTCCTTACCTCCACAGCATGCTCACCACTTGCCTCCACTAGGGTCTTTGTGGAAAACAGTCCCAAATCTGCAGTGGAAAACAAGTAGGGAACCAAGATGATGAGTTGGTAGAGGCAGAACAATGAGCAGCTGACCCCTATGGCCTCTCTCAAATGAAAACAGACAGACCTAAGAGTCTCTAAGAAATTTAGGTAGAAAAGTAGAACTCTGAGTGACTCCCTCCCCAGCCATACACCCTCTTTTAGACATAAAATATGGTAGTCCAATAGTGTGGTTGGTTTTGTTTTTGATCTGATTTCATGGAAGACGTTCCAATTTATAATCTAAGAGAATTATATGGAGCACTAAGAAATTAAGTGATTGCCTTGGGGCACACAGGCAATAGACTGTCAGAGGTTAACAGTTAAACCCAGATTTTCCTGATTCCAGAGCTGACTTAGTGCTCTACTATAGTATAATGTTTCTCAAAGAATAGAGAAGTAAAAGATAAAACTCAGATCCTCAGATCAAACTATGGCTCTTGTGAGAAGTTCTGGTGAAAAATTTCTTTTTGTACCCTTTGGGGGACTTCCACAGCCTATACTCAAATTAATTTCTGATGATGAAATAACTAATAAGCATTATTAGCTGCCTACTGAGATTAGACAGATTGTCTTTTTCCCACTTCTAAGTTATTTTGACAGAAAAACCAGATGGCCAATGGAATGGAATGCATAGCCACACCCATGCAAGAAAAGTCCTGGCCATGCAAAATAAGTGCCATCTCCCCCAACAACCACAGCTTGAACAAACTCACTCACACCAAATATCCCCCCAATTAAGGCAACAGTAAGTTCTAGATGGCTTACCTAGATGGTAAGATATAGCTTTCCCCAACTTTCTCAAAAAACCCTAATACTCCTACTTTTCTTTCTCCTTCCCCTTGGCCTAGTCTAGCTCCTGCCATAAGGACTCACTGAGCCGAAGGGAGCCAGCCAGGCCCCGGATCACTGTGATGGGGTTTCTAGGATCTGTGCAGAACTGAAGAAGGACTGGGGAGAAGGCATCCCGTTTGCTCTCCAGCTGAAGAGAGAAGGGAAAATGAGGAGGAAAGAATACAATGCCACTGTTCACAGAATGCTTACTACACTCCTACCCTAATTCAAGCAAACTTCCCATTAACAATATTTAAGCCAAGTTAAGGCTGTCACCTTCAATCCATCACCCTCTGTAAGGAAACCCACAGGGACAAGATTTTTCCCCACTTCTGTTATCTTTAACAAAAGAGAAAGTAAAGACATACAACTCCCATCAATCTCTGAAATTAAATACCATCTCTTTAGATGTAACAGCAATTTAGGTATAGGCCCTTCTTCACCCTTTCACTCCACAAATATTTTCACAGGGAAAGACAGAAACATACGTAGATACTGGGTGTGGGGGGGTTGAGTTTTTCCCTTGGCAGCTTCTCTTCAGAGTTGATCTGAGGCTTTACAGATTGGGCAGGAGATAGGTAGGACTCTCGAAACTTTCCTTTTACCTTTGCATTCCTGTGGAAAGAGGAGATAAAAAGTGGCATGGTAAATCCACAATGATAAAAGCATCTGACTGGCAGAACCCCCTGGGTTATAGCTATTGAAGGAGACCAAAATCCCATTTACATGCTGAGATGATCATGAGTGGTTGTTATATGCCAAAACCAATTAGTACCATAGTGTGGTAGCTACTAGAGTCTGCTCTAAAACTTGTCATCATGATCAAGGATAATGGAGTAAGTAATATAATTCAAGAACTACCTCCTTTAGAGATGTTGTGAAACAAGCACTCTTTAAAGTAAAAGTTCTTGCAAAGAGTTATACGCAATTACTTCCATGCAACATTTTATGACATCTTGATCTCTCACAATGTATCATTTTAAGGATGTGAGGTTGTCTCTAAAGCATCGGCTGGTAAAAATCTAAATGAACTGGATAGAGTTTGCCTGTTTTATATGACCAATGGAAATGGACCTGGCAGACCCTATATGGGCTACTATTACTCTTGTTTCTTCAACATTAGAAGAATTTTTCCAGAAAAATTTCCTTTTCCAGAAAAGCAAAGAACACTTCTCATGACACTTAATCTTGATACCTTAATGCAAGAAAACCCATCCCCCCCTCATTCTGCCCAAAGCAAATCAGCAACACAAGAGGCTACTCTGCTCTTTCTCTGGAGTATGGGGCCAGGAAGTGACTTACTTGCTGGCCCGTACCACATCAGCAGCACAGTGCCCAATGGTAAGGTCAGCCATATTCAGCCGCCGTTCTTCCACCTCAGAGGCCATGAATGTCTCCTTGTCACCACTCTCCACCTTGATGAGCCGAATCTTTAGCTCCTTGGGGGGTCCCTCACTCAGGGACCGGAGCTTCAGCATGTCAGCTGGACTCACACTGGGTGGCCCTGGAGTCTCTTCCCGGGCTTTAGGCCTTGTTTCACCCCCAGGGGCTGGTACTGGTGTAGGGGCAGATGAGGGTGGGAAGAGAGGAGGAGTAGTTGTAGCAGGGGGCACAGGAGTAGGTAGCTTGACTTTGGCAGCGCCACCAGCCTCAGGTTTGGCTTTCTCCCGTCCTTGGATCTCCTTGCTTTGTAGGTCCAGGTTTCCTAGCACCTGTCGGTTCTTCTCCTTGTGTGCCTTACCCTCCCGATGCCGACGTCCACCATCCTTGCATCCTCGTCTGTGCCGCCGATGTTCCTTCTCCTTCCGTTTGCCATTCCCAGGCCCAGCCCCGCTCTCATCCTTGGGCCGCAGTAATGGAGATTGCTCCCCTCCACCTTCCACTGGCTCTCCTGTGCCCCTGCCCACCCTTTCCACCAGTGTTTCACAAGCCCGACTGATCTCTTCTAGTACCTCTGACTCAGAGCGGGGTGGGGGTAGTACAACCCCTAGCCGTGGTGGTGGTGGCGGTGGGAGTGACTGGGCTGGGGGAGGCTCAGATGGCTCCTCAACCCCTCCTTGCTCCTGGGCCCAGGGCCCACTTGAGGTAGAAACTTGAGATGATGAAGAGACCTGCAGCTGCAGGGGGCACAGGAGGTTCGTGGCTGCCGTTGCAGGTGGGGTAGGGATAGCACCTGATGAGGGTGGGGGAGAATACTGAGAGGGAGAGGGCACAGCCTGGGCAGCTCCTGCCCCAGCCCCCTGGTAAGAGTATTTCTGCCCATCCAGCACATTGGCCAGAGATTTTAGCAAAGCGGCTGGACCGGCTTGTGTTGATGGTGGTGGTGGCAGCGGTTGAAGGGGTGGGGGGAATTTTGCTAGCGGTGGAGGAGGGGCCAACGCTGGTGGCGGCGTCTTCTCTTCCTTGTGGGGGAAAGAGGGCTGCAGTGGGGCAAAGGGCTCCTTCAGGGATGCCAGAGCTCCCCCACTGGCCTCTTGCTGTTGCTGCTGCTGCTCTTCCTCCTTTTGGATAGATTCATCTAGCATCTTCATGATGTTGGCCAGACCATCAGGCAGGATCTTAAACTCCGCTGGCTCCTCAAATTGGTCCTCCAGGGGTGTCGAAGGAAAGTCGAACAGTCGAGAGCCCTGGCTGGGAAGCTCCCCACCACCTCCAGGAGGTTGGGGCTGCTGGGCATTGCTCAGGGGCCCAGGAGGTGGCCCCCGCCCCACCTCTGTGGTCTTTGGGAAGGAGACCCTGGGCTGGGGGCTCTCCGGGCGCCTGAAGCTTCCTGAGGTATTTTGGTGGCAGGGTGGGGTGGTAGGTTGGGGAACTGGGAGTGGTAAGGGAGTGACAGGAGGGGCTGGAGGGCTCAGAGACGGGCTTGGGGAATGGGTATCTAGACCCTGGGAGAGGAATGGGGGAGGGGGAAAGGGCACAGGCCCCACTTGGCTGCTGTTGCTGTTGCTGGTGGTGATGGTGGTGGGGGTGGTGGGGGTGGTGTGCGAATCCTGAGTGCCCACGGGGAAATGGGGTGACAGAGTCCCCAAGAAGCCCTCGTGGTGGGGGAGGGAGAGTGGTAGTGGAGGAGGAGGTAGGGGAGGTGGAGTGGGGCAAGGGCCCTTCGCTCCAAAGAGGAGCTCCTCCAAAGGATCCCCTTCTTCTCGACCCATAGCTCCAGCCCCTCTGCCTGCTTGGCAGGCAGGGCCCTCCAGCCAAGAGGATGGGGGTGCTGGGTGGAGAAGACGGGGACAGGGTGGTGGGGGGGTGGCAGGGCCGGGCAGGAGGGTTGGGCCCGGTGGGAGAGGCAGGGGTGGGGCAGCGGCGGTGGGGGCAGGGGGGAAAGATTTCCGACTGCTATGTGCCGATGGCCCCAGGTGGCTCTGGTGGGAAGTAGTCTCTAGCCCTGGAGTTTGATAACAGTCAGAGCCCTGCAAAAAAGAAAATAGGAGAGGAATAGAGAACAAGCTCAAGCTTTCAAAGACTCCCAGAGCTCCCTTTCCTATCTGATCTACCTGCTCTGAGCATCACTTCCATTTTTTCTCTTAAAAATGAAAATGCTTGGGGCAGCTAGGTGGCGCAGTGGATAGAGCATGAGCCCTGAAGTCAGGAGGACCTGAGTTCAAATCTGGTCTCAGACACTTAACACTTCCTAGCTGTGTGACTCTGGGCAACTCACTTAACCCTAATTGCCTCAGCAAAAAAAAAAAAAAAAAAAAAAAAAAAAGCTTTCACCTCATTTTTTATTTCCTTTACATTCATTCAGAGTTTTACTCTTCACCCATGTCCATTTCCTTCTCTTGTGTCACTTACAAGGCCTGGGCTCTGTTCTGTGCCCCGGAGGCCAGTGCTGCTACTGCTGGTGGTAGTGGTGCCGGGGACGCCAGGGGGCCGGGAAGGGGCATAAGGCACGCAGGCGGTGGTTGCTGCTGGTGAAACGCTGGAGTCCATCCGCGACCTCTGAACTCTGCTCTCTCTAAGGTCACTTCCAGGGGAATGGGGGACAGGTGGGCAGCCATGGCTCTCTGCTCCTGGGGGATGGGGGCCCAGAGGGGCCATAGGGACTGACCGGTGGCCAGGGGGGTGCGAAGCATAGGGAGGAGTGGGGTATGGAAATGGGAGGGGAACTGAGTGCCGCTGCTCCTGTTGTAAAGTAAAAAAAAGCATGACTTGTGAGGGGACACAATTTAGGCAAGAATAGGGTCATGAACTGGAGCCATTGAGCATAAAAAAAACAGGAAAGAGCATTAAATATTGTCAGATCTATGGTTAGGCAAATGGGGTCGCACAAATATGAAAACTCACAGGATATCCAGAAATGCTGAAAGGCTAAAATTAATAAAATTTAGATTGAACTAAAATGACAGTGAAGAAACTATAGAAAGTGCAGTACCCAAGATCCAGGGATAACAGAACTCTATAGCTCCTGAGACTTAGCTGTAGATCCAGATGGTGAACAGACTGATTACCTGACGTTCTGGAGGGGCAGAGCCCTTGCACTCAGTGCCCCAGGTCTCTCCATGCAATGGGCTCCATAGCCCTGGCTTGGATAGCTGGAAGGGGGGATTTGCGGCTAGGCCTGGCAATGGAGGAGGCAGTGGTGGTAACCCTGGAGAAGGACCAGTCTGGAGAGAATGGGAAAGAAATCAGGTTGAAGGGCCCAGCCCAGAAGCTTCCCCCTTTACTTTAAGACCCTGTAGCATTCTGTGCTGTTTTCCTATGATCTTAATACTATGGTGTCAATACCTGATCAGGGCCACAGCCTCTCCTACGTTTGCCTCCAGGGCTAAGGCTCTCATCAGCAGGGCCAGGAGGAGCCACTGGAGGCACAGGCTGTACCACAGGAGTTTCTGCCGCTCGTTTCACTGGGGGACCCCCACGTTTTGTCCCATAGCTTCGCTTGTGCTAAGAAAAAGGAAAAAGAAAAACTTTCACCTACAATAGTGTGTATAGTAGGTCTGTTTTGCCTACCTCCACTCTGCCTTCTGCCAGATCCCCTCCATTCCCTAAACATGCTATTCGTCTCCTACCTCAAGATGTAGAAGGTTCCACACTTGTTCAAGGGGTGGCAGAACCTTGGCCCGATGCTGAGAAGAGCCTGTGTGAAAATTCCAGATCTGGGCCTAATCACAAAAGAAAACCAGAGAATGGGAGGAGCCCAAGAAAGAAAAACTATAAATTCAAAATCTTCCCTTCACAACACCCTTCCACCCCTTTGTGACCTCTTCTCCCCTGTCCAATTCTTTACCCCAAAAGTAGGCAAAAGCCATGCAGAAAAATCTTGCCAACATAATCCTGGCTCCAAGCTACACAGCTGGTCCTCCTTGAACCCCACATATCCCTTGTATCTCTAAACTTGCCCTTAGCCCTCCAAGAAACCCTCACCTGCTGAAGTCGGCCAATACGGAGCCCTAGTTCTGCATAACCACCCCCGTATCGGGCTGCACTGTGGTAACAACGCATGGCTTCCTCGCCGTCTTGTTCTGATTCATAAAGCTGCCCCAATTGTTCCCATAGCCCTGGCTGGGCTGGGTCTCGAAGCAAGGCCTGAACCCAGCCATGCAGGGATTCCAGCTTCCCATGCAGAGGCCGAGGATTAGGAGTCCTTGAGCAGTGAAGAAAAGAATGTAAGTGTCACTGTAGACTCAAGGCAAAGTCCAATTATGTTGGTCACTTTGCACCCTTTTAAACTTCTTTCTAAATCCAAGTTTGACTTTTTCTGAGCTAGCAACTTCTTTTCCCTTTCAGAATCCCAACACCTATTTCATCTTTCCCTTTCCAGCCCTCCCCCCCCTTTTCTTTTTTTCCAAATTATTTTTTAATGGATAAGCATTAACTTTCTTTCTCTAACACTTCCTACCTCCAGGGAATTGACACACTAGCTCATGTTCCAATCCTTCACCTCCTTCCAAACAACAAGTTCCATTCTCTAAAATTTAAACCCTTCTATACTTACCCAGGAGGGTAAAAGGACTTGCTGGGGTATCCAATACCACTGCCATGGGCCGGGGGCAGGTGAGCTGGGAGTTGGGGCTGCCCAAAGCTGGCAGAACACCTGGTAGGGTCACATAAGTCAAAGGTTGGGGGGTAGGGTAGCTGGGGTGTCCCTTGTTTGGGAGAGAAAGAAAGATGTCAAGTAACAACTGAGGCTTATCAAGGGCAGAAAAAAAATTAATGAGGAAGAGGACTGCAGCCAAATTAAGATATAAAGAAAAGATTTATAACTAAAATACAGGTTCAGAATTGGGAGAAATGAGGCAAAGAACTATGAGAAAAAAAGGAAAAAGGAAAGGAAAAAAATAAATCCACAGTAGGGGTAACTAAATAAGGAATGGGAAGGATAGGGTCTCATGCTTTACTTACCTGCCTCCTGGCAGCCATGCCCGAGGAGGGGGATGGGGAGGACAAGAACTCCAAGTCCCAGTACAGCTCAAGCTCCCAAGGGTGAAGGGTTCCCGTGCAGCTCGGGCCCCCGGAGGGTCCACTGCCCGATGCATCCAGCCTAAGGGGAAGGAGAACAGATTTCTATCTAAAACTACACATATTCTCTGAAAGTCTAGGAACACCCAATACACACCCCAACTCAACCTTCTTATCACTCACCAGGTCAGCGGTGGCCCCGGGAGCCCGTAAGATCGGGCTGGCCCCCCACCCTTGCCAGCCGGCTAAAGCTCCTTAGAGGCAGTGTTCTAGCTTCTGCCTCTACAATCACAGCTCTCCGTATGTTCTGGGTTTTTTTTCCCCAGGTGATTCTGCAGAGAAAGAGGAAAAAAAGGGGAAACAAAGGAGAAAGGGAAGAGAAAGAAGAGGAAGAGCTCATATCAGGGACCAGGGGCAGTAAGACCCGACTACTGCCCCAAGCCCCTCCTACCCTCCCTCCCTCCCTCCCCCGTACTTACCGAGTTCAGCACTCCAGGAATCTGTCCAATCACAGGACGAACTCCCTCCCCTGAGAGCAAATCATCGCCTTGGTTGTCTGTCTGCCTCAGTAACAGTCTGCCAGGGACCAATGGAAAGAGGTTAGCTTGGTAGGGGGTACTCATTGTAGCCAATGGGGTCTGGGTTAAAGCAAAAAGGGGAGAGAAGAGCAGGGAAGCTGGTCAGACAAGCTTAGCTGGGGGTGGGGGTGGGGGATGACGGGGTGGTGGTAACGGTGACCCCTACATGACCCTGTTTCTCCCACCAAAGGGTCCCTACCATTGAACACCCACGAGTGTCTCTACCCTCATCCTGAACTCCCCACGATTCCTTTATTGACTCTGCTACTCTCTTATTCAGACGCAAGATGAAACCAGAACAGATCAGGCAAAGAGATCGGGGCTAACCAATGAGATCCTCAGAAAAGAGGAATACAAACAAATCAAGACAGCACAGCAAACCTTAAGACCAATGGCAGCTCCCCCCCCCCCACCTACCCTCCCCCCAAACTGAGACAGAAACCAAGAAATACTCAATATATAATTCAATCTCCAAGACAAAAACAACCTGCCTCCAAGCATCACTCCCAGAGTAGCAATAGCCTGGACCCCAGACTTTCAAATACTGTACACAACTATAAATTCAAATTCTGGTTTCTAAATGTTCTCACCTTAGTAACTGCTCTCCCAAGCTTTCATTCCTTTTCCAAACCAGCCTTAAGACAGATTCCCAAGCACTCAAAAAATCCACTCCCCCCAAAATAACCCTAATCCTTTGCCCGCTGACGACCCACAGATGTTTAATAGTCATTTTCTAAATTCCCCTCTTCCCCCAGAAACTCCGTCCCAATTCCCACATCCTAATTATAAACTCTTTCAGTCTCTTACCTCCTGATTCCTTAATAATCCCTTAACTGACTTGATTTCCTAAATCTTTTCTTTTCCGTCCAGTATTCACCCTTAATGAGCACAGATCTCATCCCTACTCTCCAAACCTGTTTTCTAATCCCATCCTAGTAAAGTCACGCACCCAGGTCCCGCGTGGCCCCTCTTTCACAGCTCGAATATCCTCTGTGCCCTTCCCCAGTAAGGTCCACGCGCTCCCCACGGCCCACGTGGCCCCCACCCCCCAACACGAGGGGAGGGGGATTTCGGGGGTTGCCCGTGACGTGGCTACTTGCGCAGCGGAAGGGGTGGGGGGAAAAAAAAGGGGGGTGCAGAGGGTGGGCCGGCACTTGGTGACATCATCCTCCTTTCACTCATAACCCGCCCACTTCCTTAAAGAAGCCGAGGGTTTATTTTACTTCCTCCTTTAAATTGGAGCTGGCTCGTTTGGGTCTCCCAAGCAATATCTATTCGGCTTGGGGGGAAATGGGTATCTACCCGTCCAGGCTCCCCGCCTCCAGACCTTTCCGGTCTTGTCTCATCACCTCCTTCAAAGGCAGAGTCACTGAAGGGAAGGAAAGGGGCAAAGTAAGCTAGCTACTGAAGGGCAGGAAGCGGGAGGTGGGGGGGGGGGGGGAGAGTTCAGGGTAAAGGTCTGGGGGTGGTTGGAAAGTTCATCTTTATGCATATGCCACTGCGGGAAATTTCCAACCCTGTCCAGAGACCAGTAGGGACTTCTGGTGAATTCTCCCCCCCCTCACCCCTCAAAACACACACACACGTCAAGTGCCTTCTTTAACTGCACCACAAGAACTTTCATCTCTATAGAGAAAGGCAGCTTAAAGGAAAAGCAGACAATTGAAAGGGGAAGGCTAATTAATACCCACTGAAACAATGCTTTCTAAATTTAAGAGAATTCTCAGCCCTGGCCCAGTGAACAAATCCAACCTTTGGAGACCTACTTGCTGGGTAAATTCCTTAAACTTTCTAAGCCCCAGTTTCCTAATTTGTAAAATGGGAATAATACCTTCATTCCAAAATTGGGTGAGGCTCAAATGTGATATTCTTTAACTTAAATGAAAGGATCTAAATTAGACTGCCTCTTAAGGCTCCCTTCCAATTCTAGTTTCTATTATATAAATTAAGCTGCTGCTACTACTACCACTACCACTACCACTATCACCAGCAGCAGCAGCAGCAGCAGCAGCAGCAGCAGCAAGGCAAAATGAATTGGCTCTCAGAAGTTCAAAATATGTTAAAGAACTAACTAAACATATGCAAAGTTATTATAGCCTCTTTCCCAGGTTCCTCCTTCCTTGAATAAATAGAAACTGGTAACTTTCTCTCCTACTTTCTCTCCCATCTGTTACATACACTTGAGCTAAGCCACTGGGGGAGTCACAAGGGTGACAGACAGAAGCAGGGAAGGGAAACCAGAGTCCCTACCTGGGAAGTGGAACCTAGAAATGCTACCCTAACTACCAGGAAATGTAACTTCCCTTTTTCTGATGATGACACTTCTCCTCAGCCACTTCCCCTTTCCCACAGAGGCCTGACTCAGCTCTCCCTTAATAAGCAACATGTTTCACCAGTCATCTCTCATACTCCCACACTGCTATTCCTCTCAGCCCTATAGACTCAGGTCACAGATTCCCAGCTCCTCCCTTTTATCCCCACCTCAACTCCTATTCTTTTACTGGGATTTAGGGGCTCCGTTCTCAATTCTTCCTTTCTTCAGATATCCTCCCTGCTATGTCTGATTCAAGCTTAGGTGAGGGGAATCTGAGTCACTAAGAAAGCCTCCCCCACATACCCACTGACTCAGCCCCATACTTCCCCATAAACACACATACACAAAGTCAGAGACAGACACAACCTCTCAGCCTACGCACTCTCTCACAATTTAGTACCATGGAAAATCCCCTTCTCTTACTCCTCACAGAAAATCCCTCCCACTCACCTGCTAGGCTAGCTGATTGATATACACCCAAGCTATTTAGCTATTTCCTTCCCAAAAGCATACAATTGTCCCTCAACAATTTTGCCCCTATTTTCTCCTTTGGGACAAGGAAAAGTCTTCCCTACTTCTTATTATACAAGTTTGGCCTACTTGGGAAGTTTGCCTCTTACCCCATAACTATTTAGTAGTCCCATCTTCTTAATTTTACCTCCATAACATCCCCTTTTCTACATTCAGTAGTTCAGGTCTTCAACATCTTTTGTCTGGACTATTTCTCTCTTTCTTTGGAGGAGGAAATGGGGTTAAAGTGAATTGCCCAAGGTCACACGACCAGTGTCAAGTACCTGAAGCAAAATTTGAACTCAGGTCCTCCTGACTTCAGGGCTGGTGCTCTATCCACTGCTCCACCTAGCTGTCCCTGAAAATATCATTTATTCTGCAGCCAACTAGATTATGACTGTCTGAAATAAGCTAAGTAGCTTCCTGAGCCATAAGTGCCAAGGTCCAACAGGGATATACTTTGGTTTGGTAAGAGCTGAAAGAATGAGCAATCATCTAGAACTTATGATAATTTGTACATCATAAGGAGGTATAAAGGCGTATCTTTAATGGATAAAGACATTTATCTATGTGACGGGCACTCTCCGAAGTCAGGAGAATCCAGACCAAGTCAGGAAAGTCACAAAGGGGTACCTCTGAAAGGGTTAATTCTTTTCTAGGTTAGGCCCTGCCCTCTGCATCCGGGTTTTCCCAGTCTAATCAGGCTCCACCTCTCCATCCGGGCATTGGACTTTTAGTACTTTAACTCTCCTCTCCTGGAAAGGAGACAATATCAGACAAGCCAACAAAACCTCAACCACTCTGCTTATGCAGATTGAGAAAGAATCCCCCAACACTACAAGAGTAGCTCATTCCACAGGGTATATACTCTTACATACTCATTACCTAGGGTTCCTGAATGAGCAAAAGCTCCAGAGCAACAGAGTGCTCATACCCATCCACCCGCCGCCGCCCCCCCCCCCCCCCCGCCAGCCCCCAAACAAGTAGAAACAGAACCTTATAAAGACAAGGTTTCATAGGATCATATATACATAAACAAGCATAAAAACTTACCAAAGTACCCACCTGCCCCATACATTTTGATTTACTTTTATTATACTTTCTCAGTACCTTATGGCTACATTAAAGCACAGCAGGGGTTAAGCTTTATGCCTGGGGGTGGGGTGGGGGAAGAGTAGACAGGAGGGGGGGATATAAGAATTGCCCCTTGGGGCTCTTCTGTGACTCAACCCAACCTCACTAAGATTTATTTAAAGGGAAGGTCACCTGGATTCCCCTTCCAGTTTGTCCCACCCCTGCATGATATAGGGGGAGGGAGAATGTGAATGACTGAAACAGTAAGACTGTGACCAAGAGCTGGCCTAGACAAGCTGTGGGTAGCACAGTAAATCTCTGACTCTGACTGATATCTATGATGGCCCATGTTTCTAACAATGTCTCTGTTTCTATACACACCTGCATATGTCAATGCTCTGCTGGGAGTCAGGCCTCCCTAAACACATTTGGTTTTTATTTATCACTCCCTCTTCCTCCTTGCTAGTGGAATTGTCTCTGCCTGTCTTGGTCTGTGTATGTCCTCACTTTTTCCTTCCATCTGCATCTTTTGTCATACTCTCCTCTCAAATCCATTTGCATGCTGGGATACAACTTCTCTCTGTATTCGTCAAGGCAAAGTACATATCTGACATAACGATTATTCTCATTTCTATCCTGAATGTTAATGATAAGGTGCCTTTTTATGGACCTTAAAAAGCTCGATACCTCAGTGTATATATATTAAATTCAGGATGCCTATTTAACTCTAACATATATCTCTACACTCTAAAACTCAACCTAAGCCTCTACTCTCCTTTTCCATTCCCAGCTTCAATAGTACGCCCCAGATTAGGCTCCAACCACAGTCTTCCATGCCCAAGGTTCATTCCTTCTACTTTAGCTCCATGTCCCTCAAGCTATTGTGGTACATTGAAAAGAGTAGCTTTGGAGTCTGAGAACCTTACTACCTGAATGAACCTGAGCAAATCACTTAACCAAGTTGGATGGGTACAGTTCCTTGACATAAAATGAGGGAATTGAACTAGATAACCTTTAAACTTCCAGAATATTAGAATTCATTGGATCTATTCCCTTTGTTTCACTACCTTGTTGCTTCAGTAGAATATAAGCTCTCTAAGAGCAAATACTTTTTCATTCTTGTTTTTTTATCTTCAGGGCTACCAGAATACCTAACAAGATATATAGACAGTATGTGCTTTTAAAATACTGTTAAAACTACAAACCTGTCAAATTGGCTAAAATGACAGGAAAAGATAATGACGAATGTTGGAGGGAATGTGGGAAAATTGGGACTCTGATACATTGTTGGTGGAACTGTGAGATCCAACAATTCTGGAGAGAAATTTGAAGCTATGCTCAAAAAGTTATCAAACTGTACATACCCTTTGACCCAGCAGTGTTTCTAATGGGCCTATTTCCCAAAGAAATCTTAAAGGAAGGAAAGGGCCCCACATGTGCAAGAATGTTTGTGGCAGCCCTCTTTGTAGTGGCTAGAAACTAGAAACTGAATGGATGTCCACCAATTGGAGAATGGCTGAATAAATTATGGAATATGAATTTTATGGAACATTATTGTTCTGTGAGAAACGACCAGCAGGACGATTTCAGAGAGGCCTGGAGAGATTTGCATGAACTGATGCTGAGTGAAATGAGCAGAACCAGGAGATCATTATTCACGGCAACAACAGTACTATATGATGATCACTTCTGATGGACATGGCTCTCTTCAACAATGAAATGTTTCAAACCAGTTCCAATTGTTCAGTGAAGAAAGCCATATACACCCAGAGAGAGGGATATGAAATGTGGACCACAACATAACATTCATGCTCTCGACTGATGTTTGCTTGCATTGTTTCCCTTCTTAGATTTTTTTTTCTTGTAGATCTAAAAATATGTATACACATATTTGATTTGTCAAGTATTTTAACATAATTAACATGTAGTAGACTTCCTGCCATCTAGGGGAGGGATGGGGACTAGGGGGGGAGAAATTTGTAACAGAAAGCTTTGTAAGGGTCAATGTTGAAAAATTACCCATACATGTATTTTGCAAATAAAAAGCTTTAATAAAAAATTTAAAAAAAAATAAAATGCTGGTAAAATTGAATTGCTCCTATGGCAGCTCTCAGGCTTCCTTCACTCCTACAGAACAGGAATATAGTTTCCGTCAAAGATCAGAGACAGAATTTGAAGATAAGTTGGGAAACTGGTATTGAGTGTCCTTGGAGATGACACTGGCACAGTTATTAAACAGAGCTAAACATTTGGTCTTTCCTTCCTTCCTCAGTGAAAACAGAAGCCTAGGAGTTGGTTTTTAAGAATTGTAACGTAAAAATAAATGCGAAGAGGCAGGGACAATAAGACAAATCCTCAAGACAAGAGCTATAAGAGTGAAGAAGGAGATGATGGTAGGGACTAATCAGGGAAGACTTGGCTTAAGGAAGTTCTAGGAATTGGATGGAGAAGGGGGTTCTTAAAGAGAAGATAGTAAAAAGAGAATTTTGTAAGGTAGTTCTGGGGTTGTCATAGCAACTGTATGTTGTTCACAGCAAAAATCCTGTTATTTCCTCCCTTTGACTAGTCTAAATGATCCTATCTCCTTATAAACTCTGCTCGGTCCTCTCCCCACTCAAAGTCAGTTATTCAAAAACAACTGGATAGAACAAAAGGTTTAATATACTCCCCTCCCCCACGCCTCCAGTTTTCATGATATCTCCCATATGCCATCATTTTGCCAGCTTTAGCAAAATGGAGATTAAGTCATACCATTCAAGGGAAGTATATGTGGAAATTATACAATGTCTATAAAAATGGATTGAATAAGCTCAGGAAGCAAGCTGAGAAGTACATATCAACTAAACCTCAGAAGAAAAACAATAAACCAAAAAGACTGAACCATTCATGTTATATACAGTATGCAGGTAGACTAGACCCCATATAATTTTCAGATTACATCAACCTGAGGAGAGTAGCATAATTTTGGATTAAAGGATGGAGGTAATGCATATTATAAATACATAATATAAATATGTAAACATACAAATACATAGGAAGAAGGGACCCATGGAGGTAAGACTTACCAATTGAAGCGTGGTACACCCCTCTCTCATTGGCACCAGTTCCCTTGTAAATGGGATATAGCAGGCAGGGGAGGGCTGGATGGCACTATAAAGCTGTCATGGTGATGGTAGTTTGTTTTTTTTTTTTTGTTTTGTTTTGTTTTGCTTTGCTTTGTTTTGTTTTGTTTTTTGGGGGAGGATCCTGTAGAAAAGAAAAGGATGTTAGGAAGGGAGAGTCCCAACCAGAAAGCCTCCCTTTGTCCACTTTCCCCAACCACTCATAGACCCTGGGGTGAAGAACAGGAAGAATCCGTTTCCATGGCAACTAGAAAAAGCTATTCCTCTGCACACCCGAGAGCGCACAGACACACACACACAGACACACACACACCAGGTCTGCCTTATGTTGATGGGGCCTCTTCCCATTTCCTAGGACCAGCCTGCTTATCCAGTCTGACATCCCTCCCTATGAAAGAATAGTGGCTGACAGGGGAGGAGGTGGATAACAACAGGGCCCTGGCTATAATGTTCGCAGATAACACCTAATATCTGAGGAAATCTAGATTCAATTCCATCCTGAGACCTTCTTTCCAGGGTTCTATTTTCCTCTAATCAATCTAACCTTCCTACTCCATGGAGCCTAAACTGGGATGTCCCAGGGTTTTGCCCCTCCCCCAACTATTGCCTCCACCTAGCCTTATCTAGCAACCAGATGGCCAACTCCACCCTCTGGACTCTGCACCCTCCCCTCCTCTCTTCTTCCCTCAAGGCCAGGCAGGTCCCAGCTAAAACAGAGGTGGCTGGACAGGCTGAACAGCACCAGAAAGGGAGGAGCAAAGGGTTCCCCTTCCTGCCAGGTATATATAGGAACCTCTTGGGCCTTATATAGTACCCTGCTCAAGTGTTAGAAAGGGAAAATATGGTTGAAGGAATCCCCTTCAAGGTCATATACTGTTTCCCCATCACTTCCTTCCTTTAATAAGTGAATAGGAAAGGTAACAGGGCCCTGTCTGATCCATCAAGGGTCCTACTTCTCCAACACTTATTCTCTTCCCTGGAATGATGTTCAAGCCTTGTTCCATTTCAATTCCTTCAAGAATCTATGACCCCTATATCATCTACCAGCATCCTAAAGTCTCAGATCAGTTCTCCACACTCCTATTAGACACCTATGTCTATGTCCTGCCCATTCTTAGTCCTTCCTCTAGAGACCCAGGCCTCTGCCCCCCCCCCCCCCCAGTCTTCATGATGCAATCTACTGTAAACCACAGTGGCTGCTGATGACACTCCTTCCTAAGAAGTTATTCCTGACCCACCAATAATCCTCCCCTATGACAACTGGGCTGGGGAGATGGGAAAGCAAACTTCCTTACTGATAAAAGGGTTTGTAAAGGTCCAGGCGGTCCCCACCAGGAGATAGGTAGCATCACTTGAGAGGGGCAATAGAATGCAAGGAAGAGAGAGAAGTTAAGAGGATCAGGTTGGAATTGAAGTTAGAGGAAAAGGACTTTACTTAATCATTAATGCAAATATAATTATCCCAGCTTTTACAAATGAGGAAACTGAGGGATTGAGAGGTTAAGGGATTTGCCCATGATTACACAGCTAGGGTTGGAAGGCAGGATTAAAACCCAGGTCTTCACAAACCCTGCACTCTTAAATCTCTATCCCACTGCAGCACTACAACCTAAATCCCTCATTAGCCCTGGCCCAGAACTAGTGGCTGTAATTCATCTGCCCAACAGCTGGGCTGGGGGAGGAGAGGTAGTAGGGAATGAGGAGGGGGATGAAAAGGGGAGGGGCTGGGGCTCTCTAGTGCCTAACCCCTGAACAAAAAAGGAAGGCTAGGGGCTCCCTTAACTTCCCCAGGTAGTGATCCCAGGAGAGAAAAAGACTTCCACTTCTTTCTATGCTCTTTTCCCTCAACCTCCTGCTCTCTACCATTCAAGTTTCCAGTGACCATCACTGTAGGCCCTACACTCTGAGGTAAGGGGAATATGGGATTAGGACATAGAATACAGGAAGAAACCCCAAATTACCACCTTCTATTAGACTGGGCTAGCTGCCAAAACTATAGGGGGCCCCCCTTCCTCAAGCCCCTGTCAACTAGAGCATTCTTCTCTACCTTGCTAGCCAATTCCCTTTCACCAGATCCCCCAAAACAACCCCCTTCAACCCCAGACTGACTCCTTCAGGACCATGTGTATCCTACCACGGTTACCTTCAATCAATGAAAGGTGAAAGTAACTAACTACCCTGGCGCTACTCCTTTTAAATCACCACCCTAACCTTGGACATTTCAGGCTATTCTCCTCAGTTTATTTAAAGAGACATCATACTGGAACCAGCCCCATAGACACTCGTGTTAATAGAGCCCTCCCCAACCCCTCCATGACTTTTTGAGAACCAACCCCCAGAACCACAGACAGCCCCTATCCACCCCCCTCTAAATGCCCCCTCCCCAATTCCGG
>JAJPUD010020788.1:0-24085 GCA_023553655.1 Myrmecobius fasciatus | reverse complement strand
TTTGGTATGTTGTCTCATTATTGTCGTTCTCCTGGATGAAATTATCGATTGTTTCTATAATTTGCTCTTTAACCCATTCATTCTTCAGGATTAGATTATTTAATTTCCAATTAACCTGTGGTCTATTTTCTCCTGGCCTTATATTACATGTGAGTTTTATTGCATCATGATCTGAGAAGGATGCATTTACTATTTCTGCTTTTCTGCATTTGATTTTGAGGTTTTTATGCCCTAACACATGATCAATTTTTGTATAAGTTCCATGAACCTCTGAGAAAAAAGTATACTCTCTTCTATCACCAATCAATTTCCTCCAGAGATCTGTCAAACCTAACTTTTCTAGCCTTTTGTTTACCTCCCTTCTTTCTTATTTATTTTATGATTTTATTTATCTAATTCTGAGAGAGCAAGGTTGAGATCCCCCACTAGTATAGTGTTACTGTCTATTTCTCCTTGCATCTCTGTTAGTTTGTCCTCTAGGAATTTGGATGCTATACCACTTGGTGCGTATATGTTTAGTATTGATACCGCTTCATTGTCTATGGTACCCTTTAGTAAAATATAGTTTCCTTCCTTATCTCTTTTAATTTGATCTATTTTTGTTTTTACTTGATCCAAGATAAGGATTGCTACCCCTGCCTTTCTTTGTTCACCTGAAGCATAGAAGATTCTGCTCCAGCCCTTTACCTTCACTCTGTATGTATCTTTATGTTTTATATGTGTTTCTTGTAAACAACATATTGTAGGTCTCTGTCTTTTAATGCAGTCTGCTACCCGCTTCCATTTTATGGGAGAGTTTATCCCATTCACATTCACAGTTAAAATAACTATATCTGTATTCCCTGCCATCTTATTTACCCAGAGTTATGATTTTCTCTTCTCTTTCCCCTCTCTCCCTTCCCTCCTCTCCAGTACTTTATTTTTGATGACCACCTCCCACCAACAGTCCTCCCCCTTTTAGAATCCCTCCTTTCCCTTTATACCTTTCCCCTAATCCTTCTATTAGTTTATCCCTTTCCTTTTCTCCCCTCTCTCCTACCTTCCCACAAGGAGGGTCAGGCCTTTCTTTGAGGCCAAATGTGTCTGATATACTCTCGTAGAGCCCAATCTAATGAGAGTAAGGTTTACATAATACTCATAGCCCTCCCTTCTTTCCCTCACTTATATTAGATCTTCTATGTCTCTTTATGAGATTTTGCCTTATTTTACCTCCCTTTTTTGCCTCCTTTCCCCATTTTTTCTGTATGATATACTTTTCACCTCTAATTTCTTTTCCATTATTATCAAGGTAAAATCAAATTATACCCCCATTCTTTAAGGATACCCATAGTAGAAATATAGTTCTCAAGAGTTCTTTCTTTTTTACCTTTTTATGCTTCTCTTGAGTTCTGTATTTGGAGGTCAAATTTTTTGTTCAGATCTGGTCTTTTCATTAGAAATAGGTGAAATTCTCCTGTATCATTGAATAACCATCTTCTTCCCTGGAGGATAATGCTCATGCTAGCTGGATAGGTTATTCTTGGCTGTAATCCAAGTTCTTTTGCCTTTCAGAATATCTGATTCCAGGCCCTTCCATCCTTTAATGTGGAAGCTGACAGATCTTGGGTAATTTTAATTACAATTCCTTGGTATTTGAACTGTTTCTTTTTAGCTGCTTGCAATATCCTTTCCTTGGTGCGATAGTCCTGAAATTTGGCCACGATATTCCTTGGGGTTTTAATTTTGGGGTCTCTTTCAGGAGGTGATCGGTGAATTCTTTCAATGCCAATTTTGCCTTCTGATTCTAAAACATCAGGGCAATTTTCTTTCATGACTTCCTGGAAGATAGCATCCAGGTTCTTTTTTTCATCGTGGCTTTCAGGGAGTCCGATAATCCTTAGATTGTCTCTCCTGGATCTGTTTTCCAAGTCAGTTGTTTTTCCTAGGAGATATTTCATATTTTCTTCTATTTTTTCATTTTTTTGTTTTTGTTTGACTGATTCTTGAAGTCTTATTGAGTCATTTACTTCTATTTGTTCAATTTTAATTTTTAAACTATTATTTCCTTCAGTTATCTTTTTTAGCTCCTTTTGCAACTGGCCAATTGAATTTCTTGGTTCAATCCATTCTTTTTCCATTTTGCCAATTTTATTTTTCAGTGAATTTTCTTTTTCCAATTCACCATTTTTATTTTCCAGTGAATTGGTATTTTTTCCACTTCACCAATTTTGTTTTTCAGTGAATTGTCTTTTTCCAATTCACCAGTCTTGTTTTCCAGGTTTTCATATCTGTGTTGCAGAGCGTTATTTTCTTCTTGCACTGATCTCAATTTATTTCCCCATTCTTCTAGCTCTCTTTTGAGATTCTTTATGCAATCTTCCAGTTAAGCCTTCCGAAAAGGAGACCAGCTTAAGTCCGCCTTTGTGGCTTCATCTGGGATTGTTTTCAGAATCTCAGGATCTGGGGACTTCTCTAGTTTCTCTCCGTAGAAGCTGTCTATGGTGAGAGCTCTCTTCTGCTTCTTACTCATAATTTTGAGCTGAGGTATCAGTCACCAGCACGGAATTCTGCTGCTGTTTCAATTTGCCCTGGGGCAGTTTGCTGAGTTGACTTCTGGTCTGGGGCTGATCTGGCTAGATCCGCACTAGGACCACACTTTCAGCTGCTCTCAATCCACCCTTTATCAAAGGTAGACCTGCCAAAGCACCTGCCCGCAAGCAGAGCAAAGTGGCCCAGGCGTCTCCCAGGGACTTCCTGGGTGCCTAAAATCCGTCTCTGTTGTAGCCAACTTCCGCCCCAGGCTCGCTGGCGTCTGATTGTGGCCGGTGGACGACTCCCCTGAGGCTAACCTTCTCCGGAGTTTTTTCAAAGTAGATATTTGATAGAAGTGCGTTGTAGTCCAAGTGTTTGGTGGCGCCCTCACTCCAGAACCAGTTCGGAGGCTCAGTTTGTCTGGGTCTGAGGGAAGGTCTCAGAAGCTCACAGAGAACGCTGTCTGCAGTTCACCATCTTGGCTCCTCCCCCTACATTTGGCTTATTAAAGCTGGTTTTATTCTTGGCTGATGTTCAGCATCCTCACCTGAGCAATACCTCCCCATTCTCACCAGAGGGTGGCAAGTGGCTCAGTGGGTATCATACTGTGCTACACCTAGATTTAGGAAGAGCTAAGTTCAAGCATTGTTTAATAGCTGTGGAGCCATAAGTCATTTCATCTCTTTGAGACGTGTAAAATGGATTTCATAAATTATCATGAGTATCAAATGGGATGAAGTACTTTGCAAATTTTAAATTCTTATGTGAATGGTATCAAATATCACCATCATGTTGCTCATGGTGATGGTGCCATGGTGCTTATAATCTTCTGGAGCTTGTCCACTCCTTTCATTCCTTCCCATGACTAAGAGCAGATTCTATAATCTTTGTCTTTAAGCTTCAAAGTCATGTCCATGTTTTCTGTTTGAGGGAAACTTCCAACTCTCTTGTCACTTGAAAAGTAGATATCATTGGATTTAGAGTTGTAAAGGACATCAACTTGTTCAATGACTTTGTTTTTTAGAACAGGAAACTGAGACCCAGAGAAAGAGAAAGAGAGAGAAAATTACTTGTCTAAGTCAGTTGCAGCAGTAGGAAATAGCAGACAGAATTGGATTTCAACCTGGTCCTTCGACTCCAGATATAATACTTGAGGACACTCTCCCAGGGGTAGTGCCAAAATGGCAGAGAGCAGATACGACTCTCTGTAACCTCCTCTAACCTTCCCTCAAATCAACAGCAGATTAAGCCTCTAAACTGATTTTGAAGTCAAAGAACCCACAAATATTTGGAGTACAACAGTTCCCAGAAGTTACCTTAGAAGAACTTCAGAACAGGTCTGATTCAATAGGGGAGGGGGACAGTCTGCCCAACTCCAACCAGGGCGGGGAACTGGAGTGGAGAGTTGGAGCATTGTGGCTTCCATGCACCTGGGAGTCTTCTGTGGGGTTCTTGGGCCAATCTGTCCTGATTGTAATCAGGTGGTTTGGCAGATCTGCCTTTTGTGGGGGGTAGATTGTGAACCACTGAGCCCCTGAAGAGCAGCCCTGATCTACCTGCCATTAAATAGCACCCTAAAGCAATCATTCAATCAACAGAACTGCCCAGAACTGGAAATCAATCAATAAATCCCAGGGCAAATTAAAGCAGCTGTCCCTACTTTACCTTGAACAGACCTCAAGCCTTTAAAAAAAAGAATAAAAAACCAAAAAGAACTCTTATCATAGACAGCTATTGCATATAGAGAGAACAGACCTCAAATCTTGATGTCCCTAAAGGTTAAAGCAACTCAGAAAAAGCCCCAAAGGGAAACATGAGCTGGTCCCCATCTCACAAAGCTTTCTTTGAAGATTGCATAAAGGATCTTAAAAGAGAGTTAGAAGAAATATGGGGAAATGAAATGAGATCATTGCAAAAAAGAATGAAGAGAATGCAATGAACAAAAAAATCTTTAATTGGCTAATTGCAAATTAGCATTCCTAGGATAATACACCATGACCAAGTAGGATTTATACCAGGAATACAGGGATGGATCAATATCAGGAAAACTATTAACATAATTGACTATATCAATAATCAAATTAACAAAAAACATATGATTATCTCAATAGATTCAGAAAAAGCATTTGATAAAATTCAAATCCATTCCTATTAAAAACACTAGAGATTATAGGAATAAATGGACTTTTCCTTAAAATAGTCCGTAGCATCTATTTAAAACCATTAGCTAGTATCATATGTAATGGAGATAAACTGCAACCATCCCCAATAAGATTAGGGGTGAAACAAGGTTGCACACTGTCACCATTACTATTCAGTATTGTATTAGAAATTCTAGCTTTGGCAATAAGAGAAGAAAAAGAGATGAAAGGAATTAGAGTACATCATGAGGAAACCAAATTATCCCTCTTTGCAGATGATATGATGTTGTATTTAGAGAACCCGAGAGAATCAACTAAAAAACTATTAGAGTTAATCCACAACTTTAGCAAAGTTGCAGGATACAGAATAAATCCACACAAATAATCATCATTGTTATACATCGCTAACAAAATCCAACAGCAAGAGATACAAAGAGAAATTCCATTTAAAATAACTATCAATAATATAAAATATTTGGGAATCTATCTTCCAAAGCAAAGTTGAAAACTATATGAGCAAAACTACAAAACACTTTCCACACAAAGAAAGTCAGATCTAAACAACTGGAAAAAATCAAATGCTTGTGGATAGGCCGAGCGAATATAATAAAGATGACAATACTACCTAAGCTAATCTATTTATTTAGTACTATACCAATTAAACTCCCAAGAAACTGTTTTACTGACCTAGAAAAAATAATAACAAAATTCATCTGGAAGAACAAAAGATCAAGGATTTCAAGGGAATTAATGAAAAAAAAGAGCAAATGAAGGTGGCCTAGCTGAACTAGATCTAAAACTATATTATAAAGAAGTGGTCATCAAAACCATTTGGCACTGGCTAAAAAAAAGAGTAGTTGATCAGTGGAATAGGTTAAGTTCACAGGACAAAATAATCAATGACTATATCAATCTAGTATGTGATAAACCCGAAGACCCTAGCTTTTGGGATAAGAACTCACTATTTGACAAAAACTGCTGGGAAAATTGGAAATTAGTATGGCAGACATTAGGCATTGATCTACACCTAACACCATATACCAAGATAAAGTTGAAATGGGCTCATGATCTAGACATAAGGAATGATATCAGAAACAAATTAGAAGAACATAGGATAGTTTACCTCCCAGATCTATGGAGGAGGAAGAAATTTGTGACCAAACAAGAATTGGAGATTATTATTGATCGCAAAATAGATAATTTTGACCATATCAAGTTAAAAAGTTTTTGTACAAACAAACCTAATGCAGATAAGATTTGAATGGAAGCAATAAACTGGGAAAACATTTTTACATTCAAAGGTTCTGATAAAGGCCTCATTTCTAAAATATACACAGAATTGACTCAAATTTATAAGAATTCAAGTCATTGTCCAATTAATAAATGGTCAAAGATATGAATAGATGATTTTCATATGAAGAAATTGAAACTATTTCTAGTCATATGAAAAGGTGCTCCAAAACACTATTGATCAGAGAAATGTAATCCAAGATACCACTACATACTTCTCAGATTGGCTAAAATGACAAGAAAAGAAAATGATGAATGTTGGAGGGGATGTGGGAAAACTGGGACACTGATACATTGATGGTGGAATTGTAAATGGAGCCAGCCATTCTGGAAAGCAATTTGGAACTATGCTCAAAAAATTATCAAACTACATGCCCTTTGACCCAGCAGTGTTTCTACAGACTTGTATCCCAAAGAGATCTTAAAGGAAGGAAAGGGACCCACATGTGCAAAAGTGTTTGTGGCAGCCCTTTTTGTAGTGACTAGAAACTGGAAACTGAATGGATGTCCATCAATTGAAGAATGGCTGAATAGATTATGGTACATGAATGTCATGGAATATTATTGTTCTGTAAGAGCCAATTTGGGATTTTCTTGGCAAAGATACTGAAATGGTTTGCCTTTCCCTTCTCCAGCTTATTTTACAGATAAAGAAACTGAGACAAACAGGATGAAGTAACTTGCCCAGGAAACTTTTACATGTCTGAGGCTGAATTTGAATTGAGGTCTTCTTGAACCCAGACTCTATCAACTGTGCTGCCTAGTTTCTTTTGTAAAATTGTGAAAAAAAAAACAATAAAATAAATAATAACAACACCTACCTTGAAGGCTTATTGTGAGAATCAAATGAGATGATATTTTTAAGAAATGCTTAACACAATACTTGGCACATAGTAAGCACTATATAAACACTTCTTTCCTTCTATTATGCCCCCAAGCACTCAGGAAACAGGCAACATACATTTATCAAGCACTTAATGAAATATTCCCATACTGTGCTAAGCACTGAAGAAGTTAACTAAAGAAGGGAAAGGAGAAAAGGAAAAGGACCTCTATGTACAAAAATATTTATAGCAACTCTTTTGTGGTGACAAATTCCTTTGGAATTGAAGGGATGCCCATCAATTGAGGAATGATTGAATAAGTTGTGATTTCTGATTGTGATGGAATATTATTGTCCTGTAAGAAATAATCAACAGGAAAATTTCAGAAAAACTTTAAAGTTTTATATGAACTGATGCAAAATGAAAGGAGCAGAACCAGGATATTGTGGTTGTTATTTTTTGAAATCAGAAAGGATCATTACTACATTGGGATCAAGATACAGTTTGCAGACCAATAGGAACCCAGAAGGATATAGATCAGGCACAAATGGTCTGTAGGAACATTCTCTAAATTTTCACTTCTTGCATTTCTTTTGAGCTACTGAAATTCGGCTTTGCTCATAGAGCATAGTTCATTATTTGATATGGACAGGCCATGATGGGAGGTCCTATGTCAGTGTCTTCTATGTCTCACAATTGCTTTCAAAGTTCTTCAGAGAGACCTTGAGAGTATCCTTGTATAGCTTCTTCTAATCCCCATGTTAGCACTTTTTTGTGTAATTTCTCTATAAAATAGTCTTTTAGGAAAACATATATTTGGCATTTGAACAATGTGGCTAACCTACTCTTATAGCAGAGTTTGAATGCTTGGCAATTCAGCTCAAGAAAGGATCTCAGTGTCAGATATCTTATCCTGCTAGGTGACCTTTAAAATCTTCCTAATTTAAATAGAAATGATTCAGTTTCTTGGCTTGATGCTGGTTTCTTGTCCAGCTTTTTCACAGGCATTCAAGGAGTTCAGCACAATGGCTTTGTAGACTTACAGTTTGCTAAGCAATTTAATATCTCTTCTCTCTCACATTTTCCATTGAAGCCTTCCAAATACTGAGCTAGCTCTGGCAATGCAGGCATCAATCTCATTATGTGTCTGTCTCTGGAAAGGATACTGTTAACGTGAACTTATCTATAGCATTTAAAATTTCTACATTTGGTGTTACTGATGTGAGATGCTGGGGAGTTGGTAGGGAGGACTATGTCAAACATGAGGCATGAAAATTTCTATGAAGAAAGATTCCATATATGGATCGACAAGAAAAGAATGTCAGTCAACATGAGGGACCTTGCCTAAAGCAGAGAAAGGTTGTATATATGGAGGCTTAAGGAACTCAAAGAGACCCACAAATCCAGCAGGGTTTTATTTTCTGACTTCCACAGACAACATGTATTGCAACTTATTTTACAGCTGAAAAAAGTGAGGTTCAGAGAGGCTAAGTGGTTTGCCCAAAATAACAAATAACAGAAATAGGATTTAAATTTGGTTCTGCTGGTCAAAATGCAGGACATTCTTCTTTCCTCTTCCATATAATAACCTTTAATGAGCTGTCCTAACCTGGTGAGATAGAGAGTGGACGTGTAAGTTTTATGTAAGATCACTACCAAGAATTTTGTTGACTACTGCTTTACAGTATAATTTGATGTCTAGAAGGGCTATGCTACTGCCTCATTCTTACTTTTTTCATTATTTCTTTTAAGATTTTAGAATTTCTATTCCTCCAAATGAATTTTGTTATTATTTTGTTTTGCTGTATAAAATATTCCTCTGGTAGTTTCTGTAAATTAATTTTGGTGGTATTGTAATTCTTCTTATATTGGTTCTATCTAGCCAAGAGCACTTAATGTCCTATCAGTTATTTGTCATTTTTTTCTTTAAAGAATCTTTTATCATTCTATTTATTCAGATCTTAAGTGTACTTTGGTAGATTGATTCCCAGATATTTTATGCATTTTATAGTTATTTTGAATAAAATTTCAAGGGATGCCATCTGTGAAGGAAGGTACTGCTTTGAAGTCTTTGACTTGAGAGAAAAAGGGGAACTCTAATCTATTGTCTACCTACTATGTAGGTACTTAATAAATTCTTGTTGAATTTAATTAATTTGAACTTTCTAACCCTAAGACTTATGTGAAAGAAAACCTCCCTGACCTCCCAAGCAGTAGTACACTTAAGTATAGGAGGATCAAGCCAACCTCACTGGGGAGATAGCTTGGGAGGAGCAATGTAAAACATCTGCATGAAACAAAGCACCAGAGATCCAAGGCCTAATGGTCTCCACTTTTTTACTCCCTCTGACTTACTCATTACTACTGCTTTGGCTTTCAACTACTTTCTTGTCTTTTGTATAGCCCTTAGATTCAATGAAGACTTTTTTTTAAGGGTTCCATTAATTGCTCTCAATATCTGGATTATACCATCCCAACTGAAACACAAATTCCAGTGGAAGCACCAGAACTCAGAGAATAGAAGAAGCCTTGAACTCAGAAAACCTGTATTTAGGTCCCTGCTCTGCAGATTATTAACTATATGATCTTGGGAAAGTCACTTTTCCCTTTTGTAGCCTCAACTTTTCATCTGTAGAAAGATATTCCTTGCTATCTACCTATCTGCCTACACAGTCTTACAAGCAATAGGCAGAAAATATTTTATAAAGTAGCGTATAGGTACATCTAGGTGACATGAGATTAGGTGAGGTCAGTTCTATTTTCAGTTCATTTCCAATAGTCAACATTTCACAGTTTATAAAATACTTTCCTCAAAACAACCCTTTAAGGAAAACAGATATTAGGTCCCCCACCCTATTTTATAAACATAAAGTCGGTATATCCCCATTTTATATTTGAGGAAACTGAGGTTCACAGAAAACAAATGATTTGTCCAAGATAGTAAAGAGAGGAACCAGGACTTAAACCTAAAGCCTTCTGATTCCAAATCCCATGTTAGGTACCCTATAGGGGAGAATATTAAGAATTAATTTTAAAAGAGAGAAGAGATTTACTTTTGGTTGTTTGTGCAAAGTGTTTTGATATACACTATGCTATTTGATTTTCACAAGAAAGATATATGCAGTACAGGGATCACTAATCCCATTTTACTGATGTGTAAACTGAGGCTCAGAGAGGGAAAGTGATGTGGCCAATGTCTAGTAGAAGCAGAGCTTGAATGGGAATGTTCAAATGCTGGAAGATTTTAACTTAGCCTTCCTCAGTCTTTGTAAAACAGGAGAGAGATAGTTTAGATGACTTCTAGAACCTTTTCTAGTTATCAGTCATCTGAACTCAGATCTCTGGATGAGTTCTGTATTCAGTTCCCCCTCCCCCACTCCACTGCTCTCTACACTGTTTTTTTTTTTTGTTGTTGTTTTGTTGTTGTTTTGTTTTTGTTTTTTTGTTTTTGTTTTTTTTTTTACCTCAGCCCCTCTATTCTTTGCATACTGGCTTGGGTAGTTGGTGATATCTTAGGGTAGGAGGAGGGTAATCTGAGTTTCTTCTCTCCAGGAGTATTGGGAGACTAAATAGTGAGCAAAGAGTCAAGAAGAGAGGCTTCAGGTAAAAACATCCTGACTTTGACAAAGCTGTGAAGTGGGTACAATTTGTTTTCTAATCCTTCCCACTCTCCTTTATGACTTTCTGGCCTCTCAGTGTTGCTCCCACATACCAGTGCTCAGTGCTTTTCTAAATGCAGTTCCCACATCTACTTCTCTGTTTTTCTTTATTTTCCTTTTAAAAACTAGCTTCCTTACCTCCTTTTCCAGTTTTCTCATCTATAAAATAGGATTAGTGATCCCTGCCTTCCTATCTGCTGTGAAAATCAAATGCCATGATGTAGACTCAAGTATTTTGTCCAAAGACTCCAAAGGTGAGTCTCACATCCTTCCTTTGAAAATTTATTACAAATATTCTTGACTGTAACATATTTAACTCTTTGGGACAGCTAGGTGGTGCAGTGGATAGAGCACCAGCTCTGAAGTCAGGAGGACCTGAGTTCAAATCTTATCTCAGACACTTCCTAGCTGTGTGACCCTGGGCAAGTCACTTAACCTCAATTGCCTCAGTAAAAACAAAAACAAACAAACAAACAAAAACCATATCTAACTATGGACTTGGAATCACAAGACCTTAGACTCAACTTCTGAGGTCTTTACTTAGTTTTGCAACTTTGAACAGGCCAATTGGAGCCTCTGTTTTCTTTTCTGTAAATTGGAGGTACATCTATAAAGTGGGAATACAGCATTAACTTCAGTAAACAGTAAAATGTTAGCTATTGGGGAGCAACCAAAAATTAGGCCTGACCTAATTTCACCCATTTACCTGGATGGTCCCATCCTCTGCCATGTGATGGCAATGACTCTGGACAAATATCTTTCCCTTCTCTATAAAATGTGTAAACAGCTGCCTATAGGGTATGGTTTGAGAAGGACTAAGAGGCACTCCCGCTCCCCTAATCCTCTTCTATCAACCTGTCTCATGGCCTGAAATTCCTACCCTTAGAGGTCTTCCTTTGGGTTTAAGGCATCCTCTTTAGAAAGACCCTTTAAAAACTTACTCTCCTGTCACAATTTTTGACTTTGTATACCCAGCATCTGGAAAGGAAAAGGATGAGCTCTCTTCCAGAGCTACTATTCATTCCATGGTGCAGCTAGCTGGGTCTGGAGTCAGGAAGATTGAGTTAAAATCCAGATGCAGTTCCTAGTTGTGAGTCACCTTTCCTCAGTTCTCTGGGCAACTTGCTAGGTACAGAGTTGCACTGGAAGGGAAGGGAATAAGCAATTACTAAGCATCTACTGTGTGCCAGGCTCTATGCTAAATGCTTTATAGTATTACCTCTCCAATAGCATTGATAGAATGAGTTCCCTCTAACAATTAAATTCCTATGAGGTATTAGGTTGGGATGCTGAGGAATCACAAATGATTCAAATCAAATCAAAAGCAAAAAATGTGACAGAATCTGCTCTCAGAAAGCTTATCCTTTATTGATTCAGGGGTTGGTCCTCTGCAGAGGATACCTTAATCCTAAAGGAATACTTCTAAGGGTGAGAATTTCAGGTCATGAGGCAGACTGGTAGAAGAGGTTTGGGGGAAGAGAGGGCCTCTTATTACTTCTCAAACTGTACCCTATAGGCAACTGCTTATCCATCCTTATCCGTATTGGTTTTGAGCACAGTGACATTCAGCTGCTTGTAGATGTCAGAACTAGAAGGGACCTCAATCTAAGCTTGTCATTTTATAGGAAGAAAAAGAAAAAAAAAGACTTCCTTACCCCGCTCCCCCCCAAATCTTTTCTGTTACTATAGATCAATCTGTCACGCATTAGAATGTAGGTAAGCACCAAGCTGGTTGGTGGGCTGGAATGTGCATATATGTGTGGAAGGCAAAGAGGTGAGTGAGTACATTGAAGATAAACTTTGCTTTATCTGTGAAACGGGAACAACACTACGCATCCCTAAGCTGGGAGGCAGCTGCCTCCTTGCTTTGGGTGGTCCCATGGTTCCTTGGGCATTTGTTCTTTGACTTCCAACAAACATCCCTCTAAGACCTAAATGTCCATGTGTGCCTGTCTTTCTCCTCCACTCTTCTCACTTCTCTTTCAGTCATCTTCTGAATGGGGGTGCCTGGAGCATTAGAGCAAGGCTTTTCCCTCCCCACTCTGAATACCATTTCCCTGTCTGGGCCACAGTCACTGCCTGCTGTCTGGGACAACTGGAAAATTCTCAAATGTCGGTTTGATTTATGACTCTAGTTAATTCTCGAAGAGGCCTATGAGGTACCAGAGTGGAAAAAACCTCCATGGGATAAATCATTTAACAGGTGCTTAAATATTCTTTTAAGGTCTGGGGAGCATTGGAGGGGGTGTGGTTTTGAGGACTTGGAGGGGAGAGATCACTGTAAATTGAAGCTGATCCTTTAGAAGATCTAGAGAGGAATTGTTATGTGAATGGACCTGTTTTAATCGGCTTAGAGACCTAGACTCTGTCTCCTTTTCCTTCTCTGATCCCTTGCCCTCTCTTTGCTCCTCTGTCACTCAGGTGGTCCATGATGTCCAGATGATCCAGGGCTGAGGGTGGGGCCAAAAGGAGGGCACTGCTTTGACAATGGTTGTCAGGCAGAACAGGTAGGGGCCATCCAGCAGTCTGGCCTAGCCTGACCCAAGGTTTCCTGCCAGCTGCCTGAGTGCTCCAGACATGGCCTGGTGCATATGGAATGAATGACCTCCCTGGTCCCACCAGAGGGGAATAAGTAGCTAGGAGACTTTTTATTATTTCTGCCTAGGAGACTTGCCAGAAGCTGGGGAAGAACTGTTTGGTGCAGAGGGAAGGGAGTATCAATTTTAGCATAAGCCCCAGGCACAAAGGCCCAGGGAAAATTATGAGCCTATGCCAAGATCTCAGACCACTTTGAAATGAGAAGCTTTGATTCAATAAAGAAAAGAGTGAGGAAGCAGCCACTATTTGCATAGCTCACAGCTAGACCAGACAAGACTTTACAACCCATTGGGGGATAAGAAATTGACACAAAAAATAACACAACAGCTAGGTCCTGATTAGTGTGAATAGGGGATCCTCAGAAGTGGCCTCATTATGTGATCTCTTACTGAATAATTCAATTGGATTAGAACCACTGACCATATTTTATGTAACCACATCTTCAAATAGTGTGAATTCAAGTTTAATAAAAAGCCACTATATTAATCAGGACCTAATTGTACATGGCAATCACATTACATGGCAAAAAAAATTGCTGTGTGGAGTCAAGGAGTTGTTCCTGACAGGTAGATCACAGAAAGCTATATGAAAGAAGTGGCACTTGAGATAGATTTTCAAGGATATAAGAGGTAGTTAAGCAGAGAAAGAGAAGGAAGGAGAGCATTACAGGTTTTAAAAACAACTTGAATAGACTCTCTGAGATACAGACCTTAGAGAGGACATAGAACAGTGCATTGTCCCTGAACCAGAGGCCCAGATCTTTCCCAGGAGTATTCTTCCAGTGAGTCTGTGAGTCATGGAACATTCTAATCTCTATCAGGAAATGGAGTGTAGAATTACCCAAAAGGCAACGCAGGGAGAGCCATTGTAGGTGAGAGCAGAGTGTAATACATTACAAATGAAAGCTTAGTCAGAACTCATGCAAAAAGGGTCACTGAGAAAATTAGAAAAAAGGGCTCAACATCTAGCAAGAGCTCTCATTCTCTATTGCCATCAAGACAATTGAAGGATGGTCCCCAGTCTTGCTTGGCAAGGAATCCCTGTTGGGAAGAAAGAGAGTATGTGGTTGACAACAGCAGAGAGTGTATAGCCATGTATGGGTTATCATCTGCGTGGTTGGGTGGATTAGATATATCATTGTGAGCACATTCCTAGCTGAATATTTGAGTAAAGAAAGTAGAGGGGAAAAGTGGAAAGGTAAAACATTTATGAAGAACTTATTATGGACCAAGAACAATGCTTAATGTTGGATAGATAGATGGAGTAGTAGATAGAGTACTGGGCCTTGAGTCAATCCTCAGACAGTTACTATCTGTGTGATCCTGGGCAATTCACTTAATTCTGTTTGACTCAGTTTTCTCATTTGTAAATTGAGCCAGAGTAGAAAATGGCAAACCATTCCAGTATCTTTGGTAAGAAAACATCAAACAGGGTTGTGAAGAGTCAGATAGCACTGAAATGACAGAATAACAACACCACAAATAGAAAATGAATACTGTTCCTGTTTTCAAAAAGTCCGTATTATAATTAGACAAGATAAGAGATATCAGACAGTTTTACTGCAGGATGGATAGCAAACCTCAGGAGTCCTTAAGGTACAGTGACTGGTTAGGAGACCAGGGAGACACAGCAGAAAGACAGAGTAGGGCCCAGAGGCAGGGCAGAAGGTAAGGTCCTCTATTTTGCCTGCAAACTGAAAAGGTACAGTAATGTTAGATTGTTGAAGTTCTTTATTTCTAGGCTAACAAATCTGAATATTACTTGATAGGAAGCAGGAAGCTATTGAAAATTTTTGAGCAGAGGAGTAATATAACTTATTAACTAATTAATAAACTTTTATTAATGGCCTATGATATTCCAGGTGCTATTCTAAACAATAAGAATATAAAAAGAGGAAAAAGACAGGTGAACCCCTTCCCTGTGTTTCCTGGAAAAACCTAGAGGAAGAGCATATAAACAAGATGGAGTAGCTCTGGAGTATAAAAAAGAAGAGATTGTAGTGAAGAGATAGATTTTAAGCTGCACAAACCCCTACAAGGAACTACATCCCTGAAGAGCCAGAATCAAATTGAAATGATTGGGAGAAGTGAAACTTTGACCTTACTAGTCCCAGAGAGATTGATACAATAGGCCTTCCATTCATTCAGGAACAATTTAGATCCATCCATTCACCAGTTCTATGAATCATGTAGACTGTATAGGTCCAGGAGGGAAGAAGACAGGACTCACAAGAAGGGAAGGGATTGTTTTGCATCTTCTGGAAAAGAGAGGAAAGTCTTTATGATGGTTGAAGGCACTGTGTTCTATTTTTTTCACTGGGTTAAATAAAACCTGTCATATTCTATAGATTATGTTGCTCAGTGATTAGACCCCATTGGTCAGGAAGATTTAAATTCAAATATGACCTTACCCATTTGGTCCTAGGCAAGTCACTTCTGATTCTTCATGGCTATCTGCCTCAGTTTCCTTATCTATAAAATGAGGATAGTAATAGTACTTAATGTTCAGGGATGTTGTGAGGTTAAAATGACATTATAAATGCTAGCTATTACTACTACTAATACTACTACTACCACCACCACCACCACCACTACTACAACTTATTAACTTGAGAGTTGGCTGGGAGGGCCTCTTTGGAGAGAGCAAAATGAACCAGATACTGACATTCCCAGAATCTCTTTGATTGGAACCACAAACCAAAGAGACAGTGTGATTGAGTCCATCTTACCAAAAATGAACCCAGATTGTTGAATCAGAGAAAGGTGCATGCGGCCAGATGGGGGTGGAATCAAGATGGCGAAGTGAAGGCACCATTCTCTGTGACCTCCTCTGACCTTCTCTCAAACCAACAGCAGATTAAGCCTCTAAACTGGTTCTGGAGTAAAAGTGCCTCCAAATATTTGGAGTACAACACATTCCCAGCAAAAATTACCTTGGAAGAGCTCCAGAGCAGATCTGTTTGAGTCGGACAGGGGGTCGGGCAGTTTGCCTAGCTCTGGAGCAGCTCTGGGAGACAGGGCAGGAAAATGGGTGGGACTCAGCTTGGCAGATTCTAAACACCTGAGGAGTCTACCTGAGGCTCTCGGGACACTGGGCCCTATTTTCGGGCAGGTGCTTTGGCAGATCTACCTTTGGTAAAAGGTATACTGGAACCCTTTGCAATAGTCCTAGCCCAGAGAGCCCAGCACCAGAAATCAATCAGCCAAATTGCCCCAGGGCAAATTGAAGCAGGCTGCTTCCCTGCTTTAAACAGACCTCAAGCTTTTAAAAAAATGAATAAAAAACAGAAAAGAACTCTCACCATAGACAGCTTTTCTGGAGAGTGAGAATAGCAGACACCAGATCCCTGAGATTCATAAAGGTAAAGCAACTCCAGAGGTAGCTGTAAAGGGAGAGATGAGCTGGTCCCAATTTCACAAGGCTTTCCTGGAAGACTGCATAAAGAATATCAAAAGAGAGTTAGAAGAAAAATGAGATAAGTGCAAGAAGGATATAATGCCCTCCAAAAGAGATATGATAAAGACACCAATTTACTGAAAAACAAAATTGGTGAAGTGGAAAAAGTCTGCAATGAACAAAATTGGCCAGTTACAAAAGGAGCTAAAAAAGGTAACTGAAGAAAATAATACATTAAAAATTAGAATTAAACAAATGGAAGTGAATGACTCAATAAGACTTCAAGAATCAATCAAACAAAAACAAGAAAATGAAAAAATAGAAGAAAATATGAAATGTCTCCTATGAAAAACAACTGACCTAGAAAATAGATCGAGGAGAGACAATCTAAGGATTATAGCACTTCCTGAAAGCCATGATGAAAAAAAAGAATCTAAACACTATCTTCCAGGAAATGTTGAAAGAAAACTGCCCTGATGTTTTAGAATCAGAAGGCAAAGTCACCATCAAAAGAATTCACAGATCACCTCCTGAAAGAGACCCCAAAATTAAATCCCCAAGAAATATCGTGGCTAAATTTCAAGACTACTGAACCCAGGAAAAGATATTGCTAGCATCTAGAAAGAAACAATTCAAATACCGAGAAACTGTAGTTAGAATCACCCAAGATCTGTCAGCCTCCACATTGAAGGATTGAAGGTCCTGGAACCAGATATTCCTAAAGGCAAAAGAACTTGGATTACAGCCAAGAATAACCTATCAAGCTAGAATGAGCACTATCCTCCAGGGAAGAAGTTGGACATTTAATGATATAGGTGAATTTCACCTATTTCTAATGAAAAGACCAGAACTGAACAAAAAATTTGACCTCCAAACACAGAACTCAAGAGAAGCATAAAAAGATAAAAAGGAAAGAACCCTTGAGAACTATGTTTCTACTATGGGTATACTTAAAGAATGGGGATATAATTTGATATTACTTTCATAATATGAAAAAGAGATTAGAGGTGGAAAGGCTATCATACTGGAAAAAAGAGGGAAAAGGTGGTAAAATAAGGTTTAAAAAAAGGAGGTAAAAATAAGGTAAAATATCATGAAGAGGCAAAGAAAACCTAATATACTTGAGTGAAAGAAGGGAGAGAGATGAGCATTGTGTAAATCTTATTCTCATCAAATTGGGCTCTAAAAGAGTATATCAGAAATATTTGGTTTCACAGAGAAATTTGTCCTTCCTTATAGGGAAGTGGGAGGGAAAGGAGGAAAAAAAAAGGGATAGACTAATAGAAGGGAAAATAAAAGAATCAGGGGAAAAGAATAAAAAGGGGGAGTGGCTCCAAAGGGGAAAGGACTGTTTGGGGGAGGTGGTCATCAAAAGCAAAATACTGGGGAAGGGGGAAGGGAGAAAGGGGAAAGGAAAGAGAAAAACATAACTTGGGTAAATAAGATGGCAGGAAATAAAGAATTAGTTATTTTAACTGTGAATGTGAATGGGATGAACTCTCCTATAAAGCAAAAGCGGATAGAAGACTGGATTTAAAACCAGAATCCAACAATATGTTGTCTACAAGAAACACATCTAAAACATACTGACACATATAGGATGAAGGTAAAAGGCTGGAGCAGAACCTATTATGCTTCAGGTGAACAAAAAAAAAAACCAGGGGTATCAATCCTGATCTCAGATCAAGAAAAAGCAAAGATAGATGTAATTAAAAGAGATAAGGAAGGAAACTATATTTACTAAAGGGTACCATAGATAATGTAGCAATATCAGTACTAAACATACATGCACAAATGGTATAGCATCCAAATTCCTAGAGGAGAAATTAAGAGAAAGGCAAGAGGAAATAGACAGCAAAATTATACTAGTGGGGTATCTCAACCTTGCTCTCTCAGAATTAGATAAATCAAATCACAAAATAAATAAGAAAGAAATTAGAGAGGAAAGCAAATTGATAGAAAAATTAGGTATAATAGATCTTTGGAGAAAATTGAATGGAGATAGAAGGGAGTTTACTTTTTTCTCTAGGGTTGATGGAACTTATACAAAAATTGACCATGTGTTAGGGCATAAAAATTTCAAAATCAAATGCAGAAAAGCAAAAATAGTAAATGCATCCTTTTAAGATCATGATGCAATAAAAATCAAATGCAATATAAGGGCAGGAGAAAATAGGCCAAAAATTAATTGGAAATTAAATAATATAATTTTAAAGAATGAAAGGGTGAAAGAGCAAATCATAGAAACAATCAATAATTTCATCCAGGAGAATGACAATAATGATACAAATACCAAAATTTGTGGGATATGGCCAAAGCAGTTATAAGGGGTAATTTTGTATCTCTAGATGCTTACTTGCATAAAATAAAGAAAGAGAAGATCAATGAATTGGGCTTAATATTAAAAGAAAACTAGAAAAAGAACAAATTAAAAACCCTCAATTAAATACCAAATTGGAAATTCTGAAAATAAAAGGGGAGATTAATAAAATTGAAAATAAGAAAGTTATTGAATTAATAAATAAAACTGAGTTAGTTTTATGAAAAAACCAACAGAATAGATAAAACTTTAGTTAATTTGATTAAAAAAAGGAAAGAGGAAAATCAAACTGCTAGTCTCAAAAATGATAAGGGAGAACTTTCCTCCAAAGAAGAGGAATTTAGAGCAATAATTAGGAGCTACTTTGCCCAACTTGATGCCAACAAATTTGATAATCTAAATGAAATGAAAGACTACAAATGAAAGTCTACAAAAATGTAGACTGCCCAGGTTAACAGAAAAGGAAATAAATTATTTAAATAGCCCAATTTTAGAAAAAGAAATAGAACTAGCTATTAATCAACTCCCTAAGAAAAAATCTCCAGGGCCAGATGGATTTACATGTGAATTCTTTATTTCTTTATTTATTTAATTAAAGCTTTTTATTTGTATAACATATGTATGGGTAGTTCCTCAGCACTGATCTTTACAAAGCTTTCCATTACAAATTTTACCCGCAGTCTCCTCCAATCCCCTAGATGGCAGGAAGTCCACTACATGTTAATAATGTTGAAATACTTGACAAGTTGTGCAAGAAAAATCCTATCTACAAGAAAAAAAAGAAAATCAGAGAAAGGAAACACAATGCAAGCATACATCAATAGAAATTATGAAAATGTTACATTGTGGTCCATATTTCATATCCCTTTCTCTAGGTATATATGGTTTTCTTCACTGAACAATTGGAACTGGTTTGAGACAATGCTTTGTTGCAGAGAACCATGTCCATCAGAATTGATCATCCTGTAATATTGTTGTTGCTGTGTATAATGATCTCCTGGTTCTGCTCGTTTCACTCAGCATCAGTTCATGCAAGTCTCTCTAGGGCTCTCTCAAATAGTCCTGCTGGTTGTTTCTTACATAACAATAATATTCCATAACATTCATATACCATAATTTATTCAGCCACTCTCCAATTGATGGGCATCCATTCAGTTTCCAATTTACTGCAACTACAAAAAGGGCTGCCACAAACATTTTTGCACATGTGGGTCCCTTTCCCTCCTCTAAGATCGCATTGGGATATAGGCCCAATAGAAACATTGCTGGGTCAAAGGGTATGCCCAGTTTGATAACTTTTTGAGCATAGTTCCAAATTGCTCTCCAGAATGGTTGGATCCGTTCACAGTTCCATCAACAATGTATTAGTGACCCAGTTTTCCCACATCCCCTCCAACACCCGTCACTATCTTTTCCTGTCATTTTAGCCAATCTGACAGGTGTGTAGTGGTACCTCAGAGTTGTCTTAATTTGCATTTCTCTGATCAATAGTGATTTGGAGCAACTTTTCATATGACTAGAGATAGTTTTAATTTCATCCCCTGAAAATTGTCTGTTCATATCTCTTGACCATTTATCTATTGAAGAGTGGCTTGAATTCTTATATATATGAGACAATTCTCTATATATTTTAGAAATGAGGCTTTTATCAGAACCCTTAAATGTAAAGATGATTTCCCAATTTGATGCTTCCCTCCTAATCTTGTCTGCATTTGTTTTGTTTGTACAGAAACTTTTTAACTTAATATAATCAAAATTTTCTATCTGGTGTTCAATTAGGAGTTCCATATCTTCTTTGGACATAAATTTATTCCATCTCCACAGGTCTGAGAGGTAAACTATACTATGTTCCTCTAATTTGCTTACAATATCACTCTTTATATCTAGATCATGAACCCATTTAGATCTTATCTTGGAATGTGGTGTTAGGTGTGGGTCAAGCCCTAATTTCTTCCACACTAGTTTCCAATTTTTCCAGCAGTTTTTGCCGAATAGTGAGTACTTATCCCAAAAGCTGGGGTCTTTGGGTTTATCAAACACTACATTGTTAAAGTTATTGCCTAGATTGTCCTGATAACCTATCCTATGCCACTGATTGACTGCTCTATTTCTCAGCCAGTACCAAATAGTTTTGATGACCACTGCTTTATAATATAGTTTTAGATTTGGTACAGCAAGGCCACCTTCATCGCCTTTTCTTTCATTAATTCCCTTGAAATCCTTGACTTTTTGTTCTTCCAAATGAACTTTGCTACTATTTTTTCTAGATGTGTAAAATAATTTCTTGGGAGTTTGATTGGTACGGCACTAAACAAGTAAATTAGTTTGGGTAGTATTGTCATTTTTATTATATTCGCTCGGCCTACTCATGAGCACTTAATATTTTTTCCAATTGATTAGGTCTGATTTTATTTGTGTGGAAAGTGTTTTGTAATTTAGTTCGTATAGATTCTGACTTTTCCTTGGCAGATAGATTCCCAAATATTTTATCCTATCATCTGCTATTTGGAATGGAATTTCTTTTTGTATCTCTTGCTGCTGAACTTTGTTGGTAATATATAAAAATGCTGATGATTTATGCGGATTAATTTTGAATCCTGCAACTTTACTAAAGTTGTGAATTGTTTCTAGTAGTTTTTTAGTTGAGTCTTTCGGGTTCTCTAAGTATACCATCATGTCATTTGCAAAGAGTGATAATTTGGTTTCTTCATTACCTACTCTAATTCCTTTTATCTCTTTTTCTTCTCTTATTATCAAAGCTAACATTTCTAAGAAAATATTAAATAGTAATGGTGACAGTGGGCAGCCTTGTTTCACTCCTGATCTTATTGGGAATGGTTTTAGTTTGTCTCCATTACATATGATGCTTGCTGGTGGTTTTAAGTACATGCTACTAATCATTTTAAGGAAAAGCCCATTTATTCCTATACTCGCGTGTTTCTAATAGGAATGGGTGTTGGATTTTATCGAATGCTTTTTCTGCATCTATTGAGATAATCATATGGTTTTTGTTAGTTTGGTTATTAATATAATTAGTTATGCTGATAGTTTTCCTAATATTGAACCAGCCCTACATTCCTGGTATAAATCCTACTTGGTCATAGTGTACTATCCTGGGGATGACTTTCTGTAATCTCATTGCTAATATCTTATTTAAAAGTTTTGCATCAATATTCATTAGGGAAATGGGTCTATAGTTTTCTTTCTCTGTTTTCACCCTACCTGGTTTAGCTATCAGCACCATATAGATCTCATAGAAGGAATTTGGCAGTATACCTTCTGTCCCTATTTTCTCAAATAGTTTGTGTAGTATTGGAATTAATTGTTCTTTGAATGTTTGGTAGAATTCACATGTAAATCCATCTGACCCTGGAGATTTTTTCTTAGGGAGTTGGTTAATAACTTGTTCTATTTCTTTTTCTAATATGGGGCTACTTAAATAATTTATTTCCTCTTCTGTTAACCTGGGCAATCTACATTTTTGTAGATATTCCTCCATTTAATTTAGAGTATCAAACTTACTGGCATAAAGTTGGGCAAAATAACTCCTAATTATTGCTCTAATTTCCTCTTCATTGGAGGAAAGTTCTCCCTTATCATTCTTAAGACTAACAATTTGATTTTCCTCTTTCCTTTTTCTCATCAAATTAACTAAAGGCTTATCTATTTTGTTGGTTTTTTTGTAAAACCAACTTTTAGTTTTATTTATTAATTCAATAGTTTTCTTATTTTCAATTTTATTAATTTCCCCTTTTATTTTTAGAATTTCCAATTTGGTATTTAATTGAGGGTTTTTAATTTGTTCTTTTTCAAGTTTTTTTTTTTAATAATAAGCCCAATTTGTTGATCTTTTCTTTCTCTATTTTATGCAAGTAAGCATCTAGAGATATAAAATTTCCCCTTATAACTGCTTTGGCCGCATCCCATACATTTTGGTATGTTGTCTCATCATTGTCATTCTCCTGGATGAAATTATTGATTGTGTCTATGATTTGCTCTTTCACCCATTCATTCTTTAAAATTAGATTATTTAATTTCCAATTAACTTTTGGTCTATTTTCTCCTGGCCTTATACTGCATGTGATTTTTATTGCATCATGATCTGAAAAAGATGCATTTACTATTTCTGCCTTTCTGCATTTGATTTTGAGGTTTTTATGCCCTAATACATGGTCAATTTTTGTATAAGTACCATGGAACGCTGAGAAAAAAGTAAACTCCCTGCTGTCTCCATTCAATTTTCTCCATAGATTTATCATATCTAACTTTTCTAGCAATTGGTTTACCTCCCTAGTTTCTTTCTTATTTATCTTGTGGTTTGATTTATCTAATTCTGAGAGAGCAAGGTTGAGATCCCCCACTAGTATCGTTTGGCTGTCTATTTCTTCTTGCATCTCTCTTAATTTCTCTCCTAGGAATCTGGATGCTATTGCACTTGGTGCATATATATTTAGTATTGATATTGCTACATTATCTATGGTATAGTTTCCTTCCTTATCTCTTTTGATTAGATCTATCTTGGCTTTTACTTGATCCGAGATAAGGATTGCTACCCCTGCTTTTTTTTTGTTCACCTGAAGCATAATAGGTTCTGCTCCAGCCTTTTACCTTCATCTTATATGTGTCACTATGTTTTAGATGTGTTTCTTGAAGACAACATATTGTGGGATTCTGGTTTTTAATCCAGTCTGATATCTGCTTCCGCTTTATGAGAGAGTTCATCCCATTCACATTCGCAGTTAGAATAACTAATTCTTTATTTCCTGCCATCTTATTTACCCAAGTTATGTTTTTTCCTTTCCTTTCCCCTTTCTCCCTTCCCCCTTCCTCAGTATTTTGCTTTTGATGACCCCCTCACACAAACAATCCACCTTTTAGATCCCCTTCCCCTTTTAGATCTCCTCCCCCTTTTTTTACTCCTTTCCCCTGATTCTTCTATTTTCCCTTCTATTAGTTTATCCCTTTTTTTCCCTCCTTTCCCTCCCATTTCCCTCTAGTAACAGACAAGTTTCTCTGAAATCAAATGTCTGATATACACTTTTAGAGCCCAAACTGATAAGAGTAAGATTTTTTTTAAATTTTATTTTATTTGCATAACATATGTGTGGGTAATTCTTCAAAAATAACCCTTACATAGCTTTCCGTTACAAATTTTTTCCCCCCAACTTCCCCACCCCTTCCCTTGATGGCAGGATATCCACTACATGTTAATTATGTTAAAATATTGGCAAATCGAATATATGTATACATATTTCCAAACTTATCATTGGTGTGCAAGAAAAATCTTATCTACACAAACGATATATCAGATAAAGGAAACACAATGTAAGCAAACATCAATCAAGG
>JAJPUD010020787.1:12470-24085 GCA_023553655.1 Myrmecobius fasciatus | reverse complement strand
AATTATATTAGATTTTCTTTGCCTCTTCATGAGATTTACCTTATTTTACCTCCTTTTTTAACCTTTTTTTTCCTGCTTTTTCCTCTTTTCCTGTATGATACCTCTTACAACTCCATTTTCTTTTTCATATTATCAAAGGAAAATCAAATTATACCCCCATTTTAAAAATATACCCATAGTAGAAATATAGTTCTCAAGTGTTCTTTCCTTTTTACATTTTTATGCTTGTCTTGAATTCTGGGTTTGGAGGTCAAAATTTTTCTTCAGGTCTGGTCTTTTCATTAGAAATAGGTGAATTTCAGAGAGGCCTGGAGAGACTTGTATGAATTGATGCTGAGTGAAATGAACAGAACCAGGAGATCATTATACACTGCAACAACAATATTATATGATGATCAACTCTGATGGACATGGCTCTCTGCAACAAAGAATTGTCTCAAACCAGTTCCAATTGTTCAGTGAAGAAAGCCATATACATCCAGAGAGGAGAGAGATATGAAATATGGACTACAACATAACATTTTCATGCTCTTTATTAATGTTTGCTTGCAGTGTGTTTCCTTTCTCTGATTTTTTTTTGTAGATAGGATTTTTCTTGCACAACAACTTGTCAAGTATTTTATCATTATTAACATATAATGGACTTCCTGCCATCCAGGGGAGGGGTGGGGACTGTGGGTAAAATTTGTAATGGAAAGCTTTGTAAAAATCAATGCTGAGAAACTACCCATACATATTTTATGCAAATGAAAAGCTTTAATAAAAAAAAAAAGAAAGAAATAGATGAAATTCACCTATATTGTTAAATGACCATTTTCTTCACTGGAAGATAAAGCTCATTTTAGTTGGATAGCTTATTCTTGGCTCTAATCCAGTTCCTTTGCCTTTTGGAATATATAATTCCAGGCCCTTTGATTCTTTAAGGTGGAAGCTGACAGATGCTGGGTGATTCTAATTATGCCTCCTTGGTGTTTGAATTGTTTCATTTTAGATGCTTGCAATATCTTTTGCTTGGTACGATAGTTTTTAAATTTAGCCATGATATTACTTGGGGATTTAATTTTGGAATTTCTTTCAGGAGGTGATCAGTGAATTCTTTTGATGGCTATCTTACCTTCTGATTCTAAAACATCAGGGCAGTTTTCTTTCATGATTTCCTGTAAGATAGTGTCTAGGTTCTTTTTTTCATCATGGCTTTCAGGAAGTCCAATAATTCTTAGAATGTCTCTCCTAGATTTTTCTAGTTCAGTTGTTTTTCGTGGGATATATTTCACATTTTCTTCTATATTTTTTTCATTTTTTTTGTTTTTGTTTGAATGATTCTTGAAGTCTTATTGATTCATCCATTTCCATATGTTTAATTTAATTTTTAGTGTATTTTCTTCAGTTACCTTTTTTACCTCCTTTTGTAATTGGCCAATTTGTTCATTGCATAATTTTTCTATTTTACCAATTTTGTATTTCAGTGAATTGGTGTCTTTTTCATATCTCTTTTGGAGGGCATTATATCCTTCTTGCAATGATCTCATTTCATTTCCCCTTTTTTCTTCTAATTCTCTTTTGTGATTCTTTATGCAATCTTACAGAAAAGCCTTGTGAAATGGGGATCAGGTCATGTCTACCTTCGTGGCTTCCTGTGTAATTGCTTTACCTTTATGAACCTCAGGATCTGAAGTCTGCTCTTCTCTCTCTCCATAAAAGCTGGTCCAAGGTGACAGTTCTTTTTGTTGTTGTTGTTGTTGTTTTTGTTCATTTTTTTAAAGTTTGAGGTCTGTTTAAAGCAGAGGAGAGGCAGCTGCTTTAATTTGCCCCAGGGGCAATTCTGCTGATTGACTTCTGGAGCTGGGCTACAGGGGCTAGGTCCAGGGTTCTCAGTGGTTTACAATCGACCTTTTACAAAAGGCAGCTCTCTCAAAGCACCTGCTTGCCACCACGGCAGAGTGGTCTAAGAGGCTCACAGAAACTTCCCAGGCAGTTAGAAACTGCCAAGCTCCAAGTCCTGGGCCATCTTCCTGCCCTGTCTCCAGGAGCTGCCCTCTGGGCTTGGCAGTGTTCCCCTGCATGACAGAAACAGACCAATTCTGAAGTTCTTCAAGGTAACTTCTGGGAATGTGTTGTACTCCAAATATTTTGGGGTGTTTTGATTCCAAAATCAGTTTAGAGGCTTAATCTACTTTTGGTTTGATGGAAGATCAGAGGAGATCACAGAGAATAGTGTCTGCACTCCACTAACTTGGCTCCCCACCAAATCTTTTATCATATTTAGTTGATAATTAAACTTGTATTTTTTAGAATAAAGTAACACAACATAGATTTGAGAAGAATATGCATGGTTTGACCTATTCTTTAAATTTCTAATAAGGGAAAGGCACATTTTCTGTTATTCTTTAAAATGCTTCAGGAAATAAAAATTTTGAATACATAAGATCTATTTAAATCTTTTAACTTTGGAAAGGTAGAGGATATTGACAAAGGAACATGGCAAGGAAGATAACAACAGGAATCCTTGTTCTAAGAAAAATTACAAAAAAAAAAAAAAAAAAACCAAAAAACTAGGCATCTTACTACATGGCACGGTTGTGAGCTATAGTTAGATCCCTATTAGATAAATTCTAGGTCATTGATGCTTGTTTACAACTTTCTACATGATACAAATGAAACATTCCTCAGACTAGCAGCATTCATTATCTGTAAGCAGAAACACTGAAATTCACTGAAATTATGAAAAGTGATCTTTCTGTTGGGTATTCAAAGGCAATTACATATTAAAGGTCTCAGACACTATTATTCTTCAATGGTGGTGATTGTCAGTGAACATTTTCTTTCTCTATTAGTTTGTCCTTGTTGAGCATTTTCTTTAGATATTGAAAAATCAAGGCAATCATTTCACAAATCAATTCCACCAATGAATTCTGTTGTTGAAATATCCAGTAGTTGAAACAACTAAGGTCTTCTGTATTGGTATCTGTCTTTTGTTCTGGGTTACTGTCAAAGGCATTAATTCATAGTGCACACAATTTTGGCTTCTGTTTCTGGGAGAGCATGAGCCCTGCATTAGGAATTTCAAAAGCTTTTATTTTGTCTTTTGATGACCGAAGAAAATTAGAGGCTTGATTCATGGTCATGTTATGTTTTCAGCAGTACATGTAGATGAAAACTCATCCTGGATTAGACATCTTCAAAGTTTCCACCTAACTCTAAAGTCCAATGAATGTTTCTGGTAAAGAAATTGCATTTGCTTTTTATTTAAGAGACTCATCCTGTTCAGTGACCTCATATAATCCCTCTAAACATAAAGTCTTTAGGCTCTATGCGAGTACTAGTTCTTGGTTTGGGGTTCCAGGCCAGAGAGGAGAACCAAAGTAGCCAGATGCACAATCCCCTCTACCACCACTCAGGATTAGAGGTGATCAGACTATTAAGCTCTCATTTGAAAAAAAAAAAACAATAATCAGGAAAAGGACAACATAAAAACAAAAAATAAAAATAAACCACAGAAAGTTACTATGACAATAGGAAAAGACTGGGATTCATCTTCAAAAGAGAACATTGAAGAAAGAAAGCTCTCCTACTCCAAAGAATAATGCTAAATAGTTACCTGACCAAAAATAATTTATAAGACTCAAAAAAGACTTTTAAAATGAAATAAGAGAAATTGAGGGAAAATAATAATAATAATAAATTAGGGCAATCTTAAATAACACAGCAAGATCATCAAATAATTTTAAATTTTCAAGAAGGTTCTGACATACTGTGATTCAAGGAATTTTCTCATAAAACCAGGAATTTTGTAATGAAGTGGATAGAACACTTGAGCTGGAATTGGGAAGCTGTGGGTTCAAATCCAGCCTCATGCACTTATTGTGTGACCCTAGGTAACTAACTTAAATGCTATCTGATTCAGTTTCCTCAACCATGAAATAAGAGTGATGTTAGTATTCAGGGTTGTTGAGAGGTTCAAAGTAAATATTTAAAAAGCACTTTAAAACAATGCCTGACATATATTAGACACTTAAAAATATTTATTTCTTCCTTCCCTTTTTTCTTTCCTCTCTTCTCTATTGCTTCTTTCCTTCCTTCCTTCTTTTCTTCCTTCCTTCCTTCTTTTGTTTCTTTCTTTCTTTCTTCCTTCCTTCCTTCCTTCCTCCCCAGAAATCAAAGGACCAGTCAACATTAAACCAAAGTGAGTGCTGGCAAACTTTGCTTTACTGTGAGCTCCAGTTCTCTTCAACACTGGTCAAGTAAACTAAAGGTATTTAGAGACAGGTCCTTGTCTCTTCTTAGCCCTTGCCTTCTCTGTCCACATCACATGCTTGATCAGAATAGTAAAAATAGGTACAGAATGATGAAAGAGCAAAGTTTGCTTGGCAGGAAAAGTAATAAATCCTAGCTTTCTTATTTATGAAATGGAATGTCATTCAAAGTTTTTTCTTAAAACCTGGTAGCTTATTAGCTTTAATTTTTTTTTCATAATACTTGGCCATAAATACAAAAAATCTTCATATGCTAACTTTCAGAGACTTTGGATGAATATTTGTTTACAGGAATTAAACATTGTGGACTTTTAGAATAGAAGAGAAAACATTTATTGGGGCACCTGTGGAAAGTTGAATGGATTTAATAATTAGAAAATAAACAATCCCTGTGTCAAAATTAATATCTATATGAAGAATAGAGGAAAATGAGGTTAGGAAAGATCAGTTGTGGCATCTGGTTTATATAAATGAAATAAAAACATTCTTGTTATTAAGAAAGGGATATATTTTGTTATAATGTAATGATAAAATATTATACATTGAGGATTAAGATTTATTTATTGTATTCATAGTAAAAGACAATTGAATTTTGAAGTTACAGAAGATAAGTATCTGAAGACAGTGTATGCCTGTATATTTCTTGTTTTTTAAGATAGATTCTTATAAGATTAGATATAAATACCTAATCTTATAAGAATCTATCTTATACATCTACATCTATATATCTATCTTAAATCTAATGAATATATATACATATACATATGTCTATATGTATATGTATATATATTCATTACTTAGACATTTCACAGCATCTGCCACTCTCCCCTCTCAGAAAGTCATCCTTTACAGCAATCAAAAAAAATCAACAAAAGAAATCAATATTTCAAACAAATCTAACATTATGTTAAATGTTCCCGTAGAACCTAATCTTGGCAAAGGAGTGGAGAGATGTTTCCACGTATCCTTTGAGACTAAGTTCATTTATTCTAATTTTGCAGTGCTTTTTCCCCCTATTAATTTGTTAATGGTTATTCTTATTATGTTGTCATAATCAAAATATATGTGGTTTTCGTGGCTATTCTTAATGCTATTTTGCATCAATACATGTAACATACCATATTTCTGAAATATTCATCTTAGATATCATTTCATAAAGCATAGTAGCATTTCTTTTCATATATCATGTTTTTTTAAATTCTTCAATTAATGGGCATCTCCCTTGTTTCTAATAATTTATTGCCACTGAAGTGCTGATGCAAAATAAACATACAAACAAAAAACTTTAAGTATGAAGTAAAGTAGGTATTCAGTAGTGAATCTGCCACCTTAGTTTTCTTTAACTAAGAGTCCAAACCTGATCATGCCTCTGTAGCTCCTATTCCATCTCACGGGTACAATCAATATCCGATATTTCTTGCTATATGACTATGAAGGAAGTATGGGAGCAACAACAGACACATAGTAAAAGCACTGAAATGCTCCTAGATTTCAATACCATGGATTTATGCATCCTTCCTGGGCATGGAGATTTGTAGGGGATAGAATACTAAATGAGAATGTTTGGATTAAACTTTTTCCTTGTTAATTTATAAGACTATTACCCTTTCTTTCTTGTCCTTCAAAAAGAGCTATGCTTCCTTCACCTCTGATATATAATTCCTCTTTGGTTTAGACTGGTTGTCGTTACCAGTGCTGCTTTTGGAAATTAATGGGGATGGAAGGAAATGTCTATTGCCTCACCTTGTTAGTGATGTGACCTGGCCAAATCTTGTATCATTTGTTACAAGAAACTGAAATAATTTCAACTTGAGTGATTCACAACATATGTCCATTTTGAAATAAGAAAATTACTGTTTGGGATTGTCAAAATAGAAATGTTGATAAGCATTAGCAATAGTTTATTCACATTATTTTGGAGAAATCATGTTTTCTCTTTTCATTCATCCAATATGGCATTATTGTGGTGTACTTTTTTACTACAGAATTCATAGATATTCAGTGTTACTTATAAAAAATGATAGCTTTTTACATAAAATGTGCAAAGTAGTTGACAAAAATAATCTTATTCATTTTGTATGAGAAAACTAGCCATATGGATGGAATAGAAGTTACAGTGAAAGAATGATAATAGAGTTTATCCTTTTTTAATTTTAAACAGGATCTTATCCCATATGTCTTTTTTTTATAACTTAGAAGCCCATTTCTTGTTTCATTTATATTCTCTAGGTTTCTACTATGTATTGTACATGTACCCTGACACCTGATCTTATATAATAGAGAGTGGGCTCAAAATTAATTATATGAAACACAATTGATTGATTTTCTTTTGGAACTAGTTCAGAGTTACCCAGATGTCAGAATTAGCACAATAGAAGCTACCATATTTCACCACTTATGCCTACTTTTTGTTGAACTTGAAACTGTTTCAGTGGTTGTGTTGGTCCAAGTTCTTTGGTTTGTGCTATTTCAGAAGTTACATAGAACTTATAATAGAACAGAGTTAAACAATGATGACGGTGTTCCAGATGTATCTGAAAAACACCTATCTGATTTTACTTGCAAAATTTAAACTATCTCAACTCTATCCTAAGGGACCAAGGTTTGGTGGAAAGCACAGTGAAATTAATTGAACATGATGTCAATTTCCCTTTTCTGACATATTAGGTGCTTTGATGGTTTTGGAGGTTACAGGCTTTATCCTCTTCATTCATAAATCTTCCTTCCTCTTCATATACTTACACTGGTACTCTGGATCTAGGGCTTCTTGTGATTCATCTCAGTGTATCAATTTCCTGAGATAAAATTAATGGATGCCTTAAAACTGTGATAGTTATTTGTTATTGTATTTAAGTCATTTTTCAGTTGTATCTAAGTCTACATGATCCCATTTGAAATTTTCTTGCAAAGATACTAGAACAGTTTATCATTTCCTTCTCCAGGTCATTTCATAGATGAGGAAATTAAGACAACAGACTTAAGCAACTTGCCCAAAGTTTTACACTTTTAAGTATGTGATAGCAGATTTTAATTTAGGAAGTCTCTCTGACTTCAGACCCAGAGTTGTCTCTACTGTTCAACTTAACTGTCTACTTGATCTGATTGTTACCTTTGTCATACTTCCCAGAATTTTGTCATGGACATGTAATATATCCTCTGGCCTAGGTCTCCAGGGCACTACAACTTCTCATTCTTTGTCACATTTTTATCTTTCTCCTAGCTATATTCCTGAATTTATTTTGTGAGACAACCCTGAGATAAGGTATGTATCTCATATGAGAAATGAAAATATCAAAGGAACACCAGTTTCCAATCTGACCACTGTGTATATTTATAAACCATCTGACAGTCCTTACCCAGAATGTCACAAATTGCTGTGTATACCTCTATCCTGAATGATCAAAATAGCCTCTTAAATGGTTTCTTGAATAGAACAGAAAAAAGACATACAGAAAACAAAATATCACATTTTCACCATCATATTGATTACATTACTAAGGAAGAAAATATCTCTTTGTGTTCAGCTGGATAGATAACATCACTTTCACATGAGACATATACTATATGAACAATCCATAAAGTCCTGTTTTGTTTTTTTTTTTCTTTTTGGCTAACCAGGGAATAGTTTGAATGTTTTAATTCTCTACTGCAGAAGCATTCATAGAAATGGTGTTCTCTTTTGAAAAGAATATAAGCATAATATATTCTTAGTAAGAATCCGGTGCTCTAAATTCTTGACCCTTAAGTTTTCTCCAATGACTGGAGACCTTTCTCATGAACTTTGGTCCCTGGCTTATGATCAATGAAGAAATCATAAAGAAAAAAAAGCAAGAAAGAGACTGAAGCAAACAGATTTTCAGCTGCCATGTTTTTGGAGTCATTACTTGGTTGTGACTGAGAAGAAAAGAAAAAAAAAGTCTTTCATACAGAAACATATACACATGCACATACCCTTACCTGAAGTAAAAGGGAGAGAGAGTACCAGAGGAAGTCCTAAATGAAATATCCAAATAAAGTAGAGCCACAGTTTTTCAGTTTTATTAGACTCCTCAAGTGGCTTTTTCACTAAACAACTTTGGTGCAATCCTATACCACCAATAATTGAGAACAAATAAAAGCTGCTGTGTCATTCAAAAAAACCCTACTAAGGGACCAGAATCTGTACTCAGGAGATATTTCAATCTTCCAGTTAAAGAATTCTCCTAATCATTCTCTGCTTTTTTTTTATTTCAAGTGCCTTATCACAGTAGTGACCACATGTACCAGTCATTTCATAAGTGTTTGTTGAATGAACATCCTTTATCATGACTTTCCCCTTCCTTATACATTAATTTTATATCAAATTTAATCTTTGCATCACTCATAACTAGTTTAATCATTGTAACTATGACAATCGATCATTCCAAGCTAAACATTTCCGCTGTTTCCATTTCATTTTCCACATTTTAGGTTGAAAAGTTCTTAACTCTCAAGCTTACAAAAAAATCAGGAGACAACAATGACAATTTCTGCTTTACCAATTAATAGAATAAACTCCTGGGTCCTCTATTGTCTTATAGATAGATGGAAGAGGTATTACAGTTCTTGGAGTAATTCTGGGCAGCTGTGAATCCTTTTTTTTTTAAAAAAGTTCTTGCCTGGACAATTGCTTTAAGGCAAGCTATAACTTAGATCAATTATTGCAATCATTACAACTATTTTTTTAAATGGATCACAATTTATTTTTTAAAATAATTAATTTTATTTTCAAAATACATACAAAGATATTTTTTCCTTTTTTTATTAAAGCTTTTTATTTGTATAACATATGTATGGGTAGTTCCCCAGCATTGATCTTTACAAACCTTTCCATTACAAATTTTATCCCCAGTCCCCTCCCCTCCCCTAAATGGCAGGAAGTCCATGACATGTTAATAATGTTGAATTACTTGACAAGTTATGCAAGAAAAATCCTATCCACAAGAAAAAAAAGAAAATCAGAGAAAGGCAACACAATGCAAGCAAATGTCAATAGAGATCATGAAAATGTTACGTTGTGGTCCACATTTCATGTCCCTCTCTCTGGGTGTATATGGTTTTCTTCAGTGAACAATTGGAACTGGTTTGAGACAATTCTTTGTTTCAAAGAGCCATGTCCATCAGAATTGATCATCATGTAATACTGTTGTTGCTGTGTATGATGATCTCCTGGTTCTGCTCGTTTCACTCAGCATCAGTTCATGCAAGTCTCTCCAGGCTTCACTGAAATCGTCCTGCTGGTCGTTTCTTACAGAGCAATAATATTCCATAACATTCATATACCATAATTTATTCAGCCACTCTTCAACTGATGGCCATCCCTTCAGTTTCCAGGTTCTAGCCACTACAAAAAGGGCTGCCACAAACATTCTTGCACATGTGGATACCTTTCCCTCTTCTAAGATCTCTTTGGGATATAGGCCCAGTAGAAACACTGCTGGGTCAAAGGGTATGCACAGTTTGATAATTTTTTGAGCATAGCTCCAAATTGCTCTCCAGAATGGTTGGATCCGTTCACAGTTCCACCAACAATGTATCAGTGTTCCAGTTTTCCCACATCCCCTCCAACATTCATCGTTATCTTTTCCTGTCATTTTAGCTAATCTGACAGGTGTGTAGTGGTACCTCAGGGTTGTCTTAATTTGCATTTCTCTGATCAATAGTGATTTGGAGCAACTTTTCATATGACTAGAGATGGTTTTAATTTCATCATCTGAAAATTGTCTGTTCATATCCCTTGACCACTTATCTATTGCACAGTGGCTTGAATTCTTATATATATGAGAGAATTCTCTATATATTTTAGATATGAGGCCTTTATCAGAACCTTTAAATGTAAAGATGATTACTCAATTTGATGCTGCCTTCCTAATCTTGTCTGCATTAGTTTTATTTGTACAGAGACTTTTTAACTTAATATAATCAAAATTATCTATCTGGTGTTCAATTAAGAGTTCCAGATCTTCTTTGGACAGAAATTTATTCCTTCTCCACAGGTCTGAGAAGTAAACTATATTACGTTCCTCTAACTTGTTTACAAAATCACTCTTTATATCCAGATCATGAACCCATTTAGATGTTATTTTGGTATGTGGTGTTAGGTATGGGTCAAGCCCTAATTTCTTCCACACTAGTTTCCAATTTTCCCAGCAGTTTTTGTCAAATAGTGAGTACTTATCCCAAAAGCTGGGGTCTTTAGGTTTATCAAACATGAAATTGTTGAGGTTATTGCCTAGATTGTCCTGATAACCTATCCTGTACCACTGATCGACTGCTCTATTCCTCAGCCAGTACCAAACGGTTTTGATGACCGCTGCTTTATAATATAGTTTTAGATCTGGTACAGCAAGGCCACCTTCATCTGCCTTTTTTTTCATTAATCCCCTTGAAATCCTTGACCTTTTGTTCTTCCAAATGAACTTTGCTACTATTTTTTCTAGATCTGTAAAATAATTTCTTGGGAGTTTGATTGGTATGGCACTAAATAAGTAGATTAGTTTGGGTAGTATTGTCATTTTTATTATGTTCTCTCTGCCTACCCATGAGCACTTAATGTATTTCCAATTGATTAGGTGTGATTTTATTTGTGTGGAAAGTGTTTTGTAGTTTAATTCGTATAGTTTCTGACTTTTCCTTGGCTGATAGATTCCCAAATATTTCATCCTATCATCCGTTATTTGGAATGGAATTTCTTTTTGTATCTCTTGCTGCTGAACTTTGTTGGTAATATATAAAAATGCTGATGATTTATGTGGATTAATTTTGAATCCTGCCACTTTGCTAAAGTTGTGAATTGTTTCTAGTAGTTTTTTAGTTGAGTCTCTAGGGTTCTCTAAGTATACCATCATGTCATCTGCAAAGAGTGATAATTTGGTTTCTTCATTACCTACTCTGATTCCTTTTATCTCTTTTTCTTCTCTTATTGCCAAAGCTAACATTTCTAATACAATACTAAATAGTAATGGTGACAGTGGACAGCCTTCTTTCACTCCTGATCTTATTGGGAATGGTTTTAGTTTGTCTCCATTACATATGACACTTGCTGATGGTTTTAAATAGATGCTACTAATCATTTTAAGGAAAAGCCCATTTCTTCCTATACTCTCTAGTGTTGTTAATAGGAATGGGTGTTGGATTTTATTGAATGCTTTTTCTGCATCTATTGAAATAATCATATGGATTTTGTTAGTTTGGTTATTAATATAATTAATTATGATGATAGTTTTCCTAATATTGAACCAGCCCTGCATCCCTGGTATAAATCCTACCTGGTCATATTGTACTATCCTGGGGATCACTTTCTGTAATCTCATTGCTAATATCTTATTTAAATTTTTTGCATCA
>JAJPUD010020787.1:0-12070 GCA_023553655.1 Myrmecobius fasciatus | reverse complement strand
ATTTTATTTGTTTGGAAAGTGTTTTGTAGTTTAGTTCATATAGTTTCCGACTTTTCCTTGGCAGATAGATTCCCAAATATTTTATCCTATCATCTGCTATTTGGAATGGAATTTCTTTTTGTATCTCTTGCTGCTGAACTTTGTTGGTAATATATAAAAATGCTGATGATTTATGTGGATTAATTTTGAATCCTGCCACTTTGCTAAAGTTGTGAATTGTTTCTAGTAGTTTTTTAGTTGAGTCTCTAGGGTTCTCTAAGTATACCATCATGTCATCTGCAAAGAGTGATAATTTGGTTTCTTCATTACCTACTCTGATTCCTTTTATCTCTTTTTCTTCTCTTATTGCCAAAGCTAACATTTCTAATACAATACTAAATAGTAATGGTGACAGTGGACAGCCTTCTTTCACTCCTGATCTTATTGGGAATGGTTTTAGTTTGTCTCCATTACATATGACACTTGCTGATGGTTTTAAATAGATGCTACTAATCATTTTAAGGAAAAGCCCATTTCTTCCTATACTCTCTAGTGTTGTTAATAGGAATGGGTGTTGGATTTTATTGAATGCTTTTTCTGCATCTATTGAAATAATCATATGGATTTTGTTAGTTTGGTTATTAATATAATTAATTATGATGATAGTTTTCCTAATATTGAACCAGCCCTGCATCCCTGGTATAAATCCTACCTGGTCATATTGTACTATCCTGGGGATCACTTTCTGTAATCTCATTGCTAATATCTTATTTAAATTTTTTGCATCAATATTCATTAAGGAAATTGGTGTATAATTTTCTTTCTCTGTTTTCACCCTACCTGGTTTATCTATCAGCACCATATCAGTCTCATAGAAGGAATTTTGCAGTATACCTTCTGTCCCTACTTTCTCAAATAGTTTGTATAGTATTGGAATTAATTGTTCTTTGAATGTTTGGTAGAATTCACATGTAAATCCATCTGGCCCTGGAGATTTTTTCTTAGGGAGCTGGTTAATAGCTTGTTCTACTTCTTTTTCTAATATGGGGCTATTTAAATAATTTATATCCTCTTCTGTTAACCTGGGCAATCTATATTTTTGTAGATATTCCTCCATTTCATTTAGATTATCAAACTTACTGGCATAAAGTTAGGCAAAGTAACTCCTAATTATTGCTCTAATTTCCTCTTCATTGGAGGAAAGTTCTCCCTTATCATTCTTGAGACTAACAATTTGATTTTCCTCTTTCCTTTTTCTTATTAAATTAAATAAAGGCTTATTTATTTTGTTGGTTTTTTCATAGAAACAACTCTTAGTTTTATTTATTAATTCAATGGTTTTCTTATTTTCAATTTTATTAATTTCTCCTTTTATTTTTAGAATTTCCAATTTGGTATTTAATTGAGGGTTTTTAATTTGTTCTTTTTCTAGTTTTTTTTATAATGAACCCAATTCGTTGATGGTTTCTTTCTCTATTTTATGCAAGTAAGCATCTAGAGATATAAAATTGCCCCTTATAACCGCTTTGGCCGTATCCCACAAATTTTGGTATGTTGTCTCCTTATTGTCATTCTCCTGGATGAAATTATTGATTGTGTCTATGATTTATCTTTCATCTATTCATTCTTCAGGATTAGATTATTTAATTTCCAATTAACTTTTGGTTTATTTTTTCCTGGCCTTATATTGCATGTGATTTTTATTGCATCATGATCTGAAACGGATGCATTTACTATTTCTGCCTTTCTGCATTTGATTTTGGGGTTTTTATGCCCTAATACATGGTCAATTTTTGTATAGGTTCCATGGACTGCTGAGAAAAAAGTAAACTCCCTACTGTCTCCATTCACCTTTCTCCATAAATTTATCATACCTAACTTTTCTAACAATTGGTTTATCTCCCTAGTTTCTTTCTTGTTTATTTTGTGGTTTGATTTATCTAATTCTGAGAGAGCAAGGTTGAGATCCCCCACTAGTAAAGTTTGGCTATCTATTTCTTCTTGCAACTCTCTTAATTTCTCCCCTAGGAATTTGGATGCTATTGCACTTGGTGTGTATATATTTAGTATAGATATTGCTACATTATCTATGGTACCCTTTAATAAAATGTAGTTTCCTTCCTTATCTCTTTTGATTAGATCTATCTTGGCTTTTACTTGATCTGAGATAAGGATTGCTACCCCTGCTTTTTTTTTGTTTACCTGAAGCATAATAGGTTCTGCTCCAGACTTTTACCTTCATCCTATATGTGTCACTATGTTTTAGATATGTTTCTTGCAGACAACATATTGTGGGATTCTGATTTTTAATCCAATCTGATATCTGCTTCCACTTTATGGGAGAGTTCATCCCATTCACAGTCACAGTTAGAATAACTAATTCTTTATTTCCTGCCATCTTATTTACCCAAGTTATGTTTTCCCTTTTCCTTTCCCCTTTCTCCCTTCCCCCCTCCTCAGTAATTTGCTTTTGATGACCCCCTCCCCCAAACAATACTCCACCCTTTAGGTCCCCTCCCCCTGTTTTCACTCCTTTCCCCTGATTTTTCTATTTTCCCTTCTATTAGTTTATCCCTTTCTTTTCCTCCTTTCCCTCCCACTTCCCTCTAGCAAGACAAGTTTCTATGTGAAAATCAAGTGTCTGATATACACTTTTAGAGCCCAACCTGATGAGAGTAAGATTTACACAATGCTCATCACCCTCCCCTCTTTCTCTCAATTATTTTTTTTTTTTTCTTTCTTTGTTTCTTCGAGTTTACCTTGTTTTTACCTCCTTTTTTTTTAGATCTTATTTTACAACTTTTTCCCTCTTTTCCCCAGTATGCCAACCTTTCCCCCTCTGGTTCTCTTATTGATATTATCAAAGTAATATCTGGTTCATTATACCCCCTAACTGTATGTTTTCTCTTCGTCAAATCGGAAGAGACTATATTTTTTTTTTTTTTACCTTTTTATGCATCTCTTGAGTTCTGTGTTTGGATGTCGAATTTTTTGTTCAGATCTGGTCTTTTCATTAGAAATAGTTGCAATTCACCTATATCATTGAATGACCATCTTCTTCCCTGGAGGATAATGCTCATTCTAGCTGGATAGGTTATCCTTGGCTGTAATCCAAGTTCCTTTGCCCTTTGGAATATCTGGCCTGGTTCCAGGTCCTTTGATCCTTCAACGTGGAGGCTGACAGATCGTGTGTGATTCTAATTATTGATCCTCGGTATTTGAATTGTTTCTTTCTAGCTGCAAGCAGAATCTTTTCCTTGGTGCAATAGTCCTGAAATTTAGCTACGATATTCCTTGGGGTCTTAATTTTGGGGTCTCTTTCAGGAGGTGATCGGTGAATTCTTTCAATGTTGATTTTGCCCTTGGATTCTACAATCTCAGGGCAGTTTTCTTTCAGGATTTCCTGGAAGATGGTGTTTAGATTCTTTTTTTCATCATGACTTTCAGGAAGTCCAATAATTCTTAGATTGTCTCTCCTAGATCTATTTTCCAAGTCAGTTGTTTTTCCTAGGAGATATTTCATATTTTCTTCTAATTTTTCATTTTTTTTGTTTTTGTTTGACTGCTTCTTGAAGTCTTATTGAGTCATTCACTTGCATTTGTTCAATTCTTATTTTTAAAATGTTGTTTTCTTCAGTTACCTTTTTAAACTCCTTTTCTAATGGCCAATTTGTTCATTGCACTCTTTTTCCACTTCACTAATTTTATTTTTCAATAAATTGGTGTCTTTATCATATCTCTTTTGGAGGGCTTCTTGCACTGACTTCAGTTTATTTTCCCTTTATCCTGCAACTCTCTTTTGAGATTATGTGTGCAATCTTCCAGAAAGTGCTTTTGAAAAGGGGACCAGTGATGGTCCTTAATAACATCCTCTGAAGTTTTGTCTAAAGGACCCTCAGAATCTGGGGTCAGCCCTTCTCTGTCTTGATAAAAGCTGTCTATGGTGAGAGCTCTCTTTTACTTCTTCATTTTTTTAAACAGCATGTATATCTCTTTAAGGTTTGGAAAACCCTCAGCTAAAGCTCCTTGCCCTGGGGCAATTTGGCAAATTAATTTAAGGTGCTGGGCCGGTGGGGGCTAGGACTAAATCCGAATTACTCCTTAAACAAGGCAAGTCTGCCAGAACACCTGCCCCCTATCAGGGCAGAGAGTCCTGAGTGCCTCAGATAAACTCCAAGTGTTTGGAGTTTGGAGTTTGGAGTTTTTGCCACAATGAGCTGAGCTGAGTCCCACCCTCACTTCCGGCCTACACCACTCTTTATCCCTCTATCCGAGATAGACAAACCTGATGTGAAGTTATTCAGAGGTATCAGCAAGCAGTATCCAAGTATTTCTAAATTCGTTGACTTGAAGATCAATTCAGAGGCTTATTTTATTGTTGGTTTGAGAGAAGATAGGAGGAGACCCAGAGAGTCATGTTTTCACTCCGCCATCTTGGCTCCGCCCCCGGAAATCCTGTCAAAGATATTTTTTAACACACACCCTTGCAAAACCTTCATTTCAATTTTTTCTTCCTTACTTCCTTATACCCTTTCTCCTAGACAGCAAGTATTTCAATATATATTAAGCATGTGCAATTCTTCCATATATAGTTCCACAATTATCATTGCTGCACAAGAAAAATCAGATCAAAACGTAAAGAAAATGAGAAAGAAAAGAAAAAGCAAAAAACAACAAAAAGATGAAAATACTATATTGTGATCCACATTCAGTTCCTACAATCCTCTTTCTGGATGCAGATAGCTCTCTCCATCACAAGTTTATCGGAATTGGTCTGAATCATCTCATTATTGAAAAGAGCCCCATCCATCAGAACTGATCATTATATAATCTTTTTGGTGCTGTGTCCAATGTTCTCTTGCTTCTACTCACTTCACTTAGCATCAGTTCATGTAAGTCTCTCCAGGCTTTTCTGAAATCATTCTGCTGATTGTTTTTTATTGAACAATATTATTCCATAACACTCATATACTATAACTTGTTCAGCCATTTTCCAACTAATGTGCATCCCCTCAATTTCCAGTTTCTTGTCACGACAAAAAGGGCTGCCACAAACATTTTCGAACATGTGGATCCCTGTCCCTCCTTTATGATCTCTAGTATACAAGCCCAGTAGAAACACTGCTGGGTCAAAGTGTATGCACAGTGTGATAACTCTTTGATCATACTTCCATATTGCTCTCCAGAATGCTTGGATTACTTCACAACTCCACCAGGAATGTATTAGTATCTTAGTTTTCCCACATTCTCTCCAAAAATTATCATTATCTTTTTTCTGTAATTTTAGTCAATTGGAGAAGTGTGCAGTGGTATCTCAGAGTTGTCTTAATTTGCATTTCTGTAATCAATAGTGATTTAGAGCATTTTTTCATGTGACTAAAATGGTTTTAATTTCTTTATCTGAAAATTGCCTGTTTATATGTTTTGACCATTTATCAGTTGGAGAATGGATATTACAACTACTTTTTAAGAGCATTATGCTCAGAAGTTAGACCCACACAAATTATTCCTTCAATCAGCACATTCCTTCTTTAGTAAAGACTTTACCAACCCTGTAATCTGAATATGTCCTTACCTGTCTTCCAGGGAAAGCAGTTGCAAACATTAAGTTTTCCTAGGAAGCATCCCATAGTCCTCCATACATAAGTAATACCCTAAATCAAGAATAGAATAGATTGTGCATTGAAAATATCAGAGGGATGACCCTCTATTGGTAGTGCTTTAATTATAAGAGTAAAATATTTTCCTAGACAATTCTCAAAAGTGAAATAGAAACCACAAATATTAGCAGATAGCTTGGCAGGAAAATAGAGTATTGTTTTAATGCCAGGTTTCAGACAGAAAATTTGTTCACAAGTTTGTTCCTGCCATTGTATATTCTGGTAGTAGATAAATCAATTTACCAATTAAAAAAACAAAAACAAAAACAAAAAGCAAAAAAACAAAATCAAAATTAGTGCACTATATTATACACTGTATATTTATAAACCTATTGCATACACTCATTCAGCAACAGGCATATAACAATGTGGTAAATATTGTAAATAACATACATGACATCATCGAATGGATGAACTGAAAAATCATAATAAATCACAGCTACTATGTGGCCCAGTAGTTAAGAGTATTTGCCTAGTCAGGAAGAAAGGATTTCAAATTCATCTTCAGGCTCTTACTAGTTGTGTGCCCTCTGGGCAATTTCCTAATTTCTATTTGTTTCAGTTTCTTCATCTGTAAAATATGGATAATAAAATGGCATTGTTGTGAGCAACATATAACATAATAATTTTAAAGTATTTAGCAGATTATTTAGCATGTAACAAGAATTATTATATAAAGGGTACTATGATAATGATAAGTATTCAGATTTGAATTTGCAAAATCTAAGTTATTTTTGTTATATCAAGCAGGTTTTGATAGAATCAGCTTATCTAAGGTTGTTTTTTTTTTTCCTACAATAAATAATAGGATCATGGGATTGGAAGAAACTTCCAAAAATAATCTATTTATCTTCAGTTCTCTAAAATTTATAAACCAGTCCAAAAGAGATTACTACATAACATGATTGAAGTTATAGATAACAAGTTTCCATATCTAAAGGAACTTCTGATCTTTCTTATTGGAAATGAAGCTATTTTATCTTATTGTTTTTAAAAAACAGGGGAAGAATTGATCACATTTCTTTCTTAGCAAAATAATTTTTCCTCATCAGAATATGACAATGCATAAAAGGACTATAGTTCAAAATACTCATTCAAGGAATAATATATAAATCTACTTCATAAACACTCTGTAATAAGTAATTTAAAAAGATTTTCATGAGTTTGACATTTTAGAAGAAATTCTTTCTTTCCTGTATCTGTGCAATTCAGTTTTAACATCAGGAAAACATTGCAATATTCCCAATTATATCAAAAGCATTCTTTATTTGGAAAGAATAATCCTGAAAGCTGCAAGGCAAGTACATTTCAGGAAAACAATTTGGCTCATCTCAGTCTCCAATGCACAGTCAATCATGTTTCATGTGGATAGCTGGTGATTGAATTGCTTAGAACACTTCTCAGGTTTTACCTCCTTCTAGTAAATAGTCTTTGCACTCTGCCCTTCCAGTTGTCAGCATGTTTTTACTGACACCAGCTACATTAAAGTCCTCTGCTGAAGTTATATGATTTTCTCTTAGTTGTTGTTTGATATTCAAAACATTCCTCATCAATTTTTTACTATTCAATTGCAATAGTCCTTTAATTTCATTGAATTCATAATGATTTTTAGTGTTCCTTTGGCAGTGCTTCTATTTTACACATTCTTATTGATCTGGTCAATGAGCTCTTTAAAATTTCTATTTGTCATTGGAGCATATAAATCAGATGTTAAATACTGGGTAATTACTTTCAAAATACTTTACCATCATACCTGCAATAGGGTACTGGATATATTTTATAGGTTTATCAAGATAAGATAATGTTTTTTAGGGCAGATATTGCTTCACACTGATCCTACAGTGTCCATATAACTCAGTTCAATCAAATTTTCAAATTGCCTGCTTAGTATACAGTACTTTGTCATTTTCTAAGGGAATCATTTTAACCTGAAAATAGGAAAAAGAAAATAACATGAAAAAATGTGGCTAATGCATGGCTAATTTCATAAGGCATATTGTGTGTCTGTGTGTATGTGAATTTATTTTATGTTATTTTTCCCCTGCGGAAATTCTGATGACTTTGGTGGTAATCTTGAGACCTCAGCAACACTAGGGATATCCATGAATCCAAAGCAAAGTTAGAGGCTTATAGTATCATTGTTTAATCAGTTAGAGTAGTTAATTTTTGGAATACCAATCACTACTTCACTTTGTTCTTTGTAAATGTAACCCGCAACAATTCACCAAAGCTCCCAATCCTGGCAAAATTACAGTAAAACACAATTAAATGAATACTTTCACATTTGATAATTGATAATTTATATGAACTAGCAAGAAATATTGATGGTAAGAAAGCTCAATTGTGAAACATTCAATTATACTTTCTTATATGAATCTACCACATTCTATCAAACCACTGAACATGATCCTCTTTCAAGGCTGTATATTACATCCTCTTTATTTTTTTCCTTTGCTGGTTTTATCTCATGCTTTGTTTTAAATTATAATTTCCATGTAATTTAATCCCAAATTCTTGTGTTTGTTCCTATATTTTATTCTGACAACCCTCCCATATCTACATTTGAGTATTCAATATGAATTTAAAATTCAACTTTTCAAAAATGAAACATTTATTCCCAAGGTAAATCTTTCAGACTTTTCTTTTCTTTTTGAGGGCACCCATATTGTTTTTATTGCTCTCAAAGCATTACTCCTTTCTCTCCCTCATAGTTTACACAGCCACTACTTGGCTGTCAAATCTTGTAGATTCTACTTTTTAAAATGTCTATCTCATCTGACTCATTCTCTTCAAACACCCATGATTACCATGATTGTTGTGACTTTCACTGCTTCTACCCAGGAAATTTTAATAGCTTCTTCTTTTGACTATCTGCTTCTAGGTACTCCCAATTCAAATCCATCTGCTGCACAGTTATCATGATCATTATCATCTAAAGTCACTAATCACTCTCTGTATAAAAAACATTTAGCATTTCCCACTGTCTCTAGTTTAAAGTAAATCTCCAGCAAGGCTTTTGAGACCTTTCATGATGTGTCTCCAATTTATTTTCCCTGTCTAATTTTATGTTATGCCTCTTCATATCAATTTCAACAAAATTGACTACCAGATATTCCCCAGTCCCAATGATTAACCTTCCTTCCCAGCATTCTGATCACTAACCTACATGTACATACATTGGTAAAAAATATCATCTGTGTTTAGAATAAATTTATATCAACACTTCTGGCTCTCAGAATTTTAACCTTTCTTAAAATTTTCCTTTAGGTACAAACTTCTAAATATTCTACTATATTAAATATTTATTCAATGTCTACCATTTGTACAGGGTATGGTGGTGCACACTTATATGAGAAGGCCAATGCCTCTTGTTTACTTGACTTCAGTAGTTCTGAGCCTCATGAAGATGAATGGATACAAAAATTCCATACCAATCCAAAACAAATATTAAAAAACATGGAGCATAGAGCCACAAGGCTTCATAAGGAGGAGGAAACCACCTCCAACTTGAAAAAGGAGTAGGTTAAAGTTTCTGTGTTAATGAATATTAAGAAGGCCCACAGGGGGTGGAGCCAAGATGACGAACTGCAGACAGCATCCTCTGTGACCTCCTGAGACCTTCCCTCAGACCCAGACAAATTGAGCCTCCAAACTGGTTCTGGAGTGAGGGCTCCACCAAACACTTGGACTACAACGCACTTCTATCAAATATCTACTTTGAAAGAACTTCTGAGATCAGTTTTAGACGGGCAGGGGATAGAGCAGCTCCTGGCGCTTTCGCAGGTCTACCTGTGATAAAGGGTGGACTGAAAGCAGCTGAAAGTGTGGTCCTAGTGCGGATCTAGCAAGATCAGCCCCAGACCGAAAGTCAACTCGGCAAATTGCCCCAGGGAAAATTGAAATCCCTGCTACTGCTGCTGCTGCTGCTGCTGCTGCAGAATTCCCTGCTGGTGACTGATACCTCAGCTAAACATCATGAGCAAGAAGAAGAGAGCTCTCACCATAGACAGCTTTTGCAGACAGAAACTAGAGAATTGTCCAGATCCTGAGATTCTGAAAACAATCCCAAATAAAGCCACAAAGGTGGACTTAAGCTGGTCTCCCTTTCAGAAGGCTTACCTGGAAGATTGCATAAAGAATCTCAAAAGAGAGCTAGAAGAAGATTGGGGAAATAAATTGAGAGCAGTGCAAGAAGGAAATATCACCCTGCAACAGAGATGTGAAAAACTGGAAAATAAGTCTGATGAATTGGAAAGTCACCAAATCACAAGAAAATAAAAATAGTGAATTGGTAAAAGATAACAATTCACTGAAAAACAGAATTAGTGAATTGGAAAAAGACAACAATTCATTGAAAAATAAAATTGGCAAAATGGAAAAAGAATGCAATGAACCGAAAAATTAAATTGACCAGTTACAAAAGGAGCTAAAAAAGAAAGCTGAAGGAAATAATACCTTAAAAATTAAAACTGAACAAATTGAAATGAATGACTCAATAAGACTTCAAGAATCAGTCAAACAAAAACAAAAAAATGAAAAAAATAGAAGAAAATATGAAATATCTCCTAGGAAAAACAACTGACTTGGAAAACAGATCCAGGAGAGACAATCCAAGGATTATTGGACTCCCTGAAAGTCACGATGAAAAAAAGAACCTTGATGCTATCTTCCAGGAAATCATGAAAGAGAATTGCCCTGATGTTTTAGAATCAGAAGGCAAAGTTGGCATTGAAAGAATTCACTGATCACCTCCTGAAAGAGACCCCAAAATTAAAACCCCAAGGAATATTGTGGCCAAATTTCAGGACTATCGCACCAAGGAAAAGATATTACAAGCTGTTAGGAAAAAAAAAAAACAGTTCAAATACTGAGGAACTGTCATTAGAATTACACAGGATCTGTCAGCTTCCACATTGAAGGATCGAAGGGCCTGGAATGAGATATTCCGAAACACAAAAGAACTTGGATTACAGCCAAGAATAAGCTATCCAGCTAGAATGAGCATCATCTTCCAGGGAAGAAGATGGTCATTCAATGATACAGGAGAATTTCACCTATTTCTAATGAAAAGACCAGATCTGAACAAAAAATTTGACCTCCAAACACAGAGCTCTAGAGAAGCGTAAAAAGGTAAAAAGAAAAGAACTCTCAAGAACTATATCTCTGCTAGGGGTATCCTTAAAGAATGGGGGTATAATTTGATTTTACTTTGATAATAATAGAAAAGAAATTAGAGGTGGAAGGTATATCATACTGTAAAAAAAAAGGGGGGGAGGGGAATGGAGGTAAAATAAAGTAAAAATATAAAGGAGGGAAAATAAGGCAAAGTCTCATGAAGAGACATAGAAAATCTAATATAATTGAGGGAAAGAAGGGAGGATGATGAGTATTCTTACTCTCATCAGATTGGGCTCTAAAAGAGTATATCAGACGCATTTGATTTCAGGGAAAAACTTGGCCCTCTGTATAGGGAAGTAGGAGGGAAAGGAGGAAAAGAAAGGGATAAATTAATAGAAGGATTAGGGGAAAGGGGTAAAAAAGAGGGAGGGTTTAAAGGGGGAGGACTGTTAGAGGGAGGTGGTCATCAAAAACAAAATACTGGGGAGAGGGGAAGGGAGTAAGGGGAAAGGGAAAAGAAAAATATAACTTTGGGTAAATAAGATGGCAGGAAATATAGATATAGTCATTTTAACTGTGAATGTGAATGGGATGAACTCTCCCACAAAACGGAAATGGATAGCGGACTGAATTAAAAGCCAGAATCCTACAATATGTTGTTTACAAGAAAGACATCTAAAACATAGAGATACATACAGAGTGAAGGTAAAGGGCTGGAGCAGAATCTTTTATGCTTCAAGTGAACAAAAAAAAGCAGGGGTAGCAATCCTTATCTCAGATCAAGTAAAAGCAAAAATAGATCTAATTAAAAGAGATAAGGAAGGAAACTATATTTTACTAAAGGGTACCATAGACAAGGAACCGGTATCAATACTAAACATATATGCACCAAGTGGTATAGCATCCAAATTCCTAGAGGAGAAGCTAACAGAGATGCAAGGAGAAATAAACAGTACAACTATACTAGTGGGGGATCTTAACCTTGCTTTCTCAGAATTAGATAAAATCAAACCACAAAATAAGTAAGAAAGAAGTTAGGGAGATAAACAAAATGTTAGAAAAGTTAGGTATGACAGATCTCTGGAGGGAATTGAATGGTGATAGAAGGGAGTATACTTTATTCTCAGGGGTTCATGGAACTTATACAAAAATTGATAATGTGTTAGGGCATAAAAAACTCAAAATCAAATGCAGAAAAGCAGAAATAGTAAATATATCCTTTTCAGATCATGATGCAATAAAACTCACATGTAATATAAGGCAAGGAGAAAATAGACCAAAAGTTAATTGGAAATTAAATAATCTAATCCAGA